>JAKSZP010012458.1:0-48142 GCA_022478985.1 Massospora cicadina
TCACTTTTGCAGATTGACTGATGGAAAGTTAGTTGTCAGTAGGATCAGCTCGTTTGGCAAGGACTTGAGATAGCGGATCTAATCACCATGAAGGAAAAAATTTACACCTTTGAGGACCCCCTTCAAGGCTATAAAAGGGGGTGTTCCCACATAGGTGATTTGACTAAGTTGTTAATGGAATGGGGAGGAATTCGGCTGGACTCCCCAGATCCCATTGTATAGTCAGTAAAATATGACTACTTGAACTCGTGCTAATTGACTGAGAGGTATTAACAATTGTGTTACCCCAATTAAAGGGGTTCCACCATGAATTGACCTTGGTCTTTAGGATGATATTGTCATTATTATTATTCAAGGTTTCTTTTCAAAGATCAGACTTGTAATTGGCTGAAAATATCTGATAAACTGGGATAATTCTTTACCAAGACATTCTTTTTATGAAGTCAAGATGGCGATTGTCTGACAGAGTCATTCAGAGCGATTTAAAGCTTGGTGAACACATCAAATCTTTCATAACTCAATTGATGAAGAAGTGAGCCTATCCCTAATAAGTTTATATGCAAAACCATTTGAATCAATCTAAAGTTGAACCTAAATTACCTTCCCATGGATGCAGTCCACTATTTCTGCTGTGCAGCTCGCTTCCATCTGCTCAAGGTGCAATCATGTCAGGAAACTATTTGGAAAATTTTTTGATAGTTAGTGATTTGTATAAGGTTTAAGGTAATTAAAGCCACTTACTCAATCAGAAATACTACTGGAATCACATATTTTGACAGTATACTAGAAACTTGATAGGCTAGAAAATGGTGACCACAAAGCACACTCTTTTTCCCAGATAATTTTATAAAACAGCATCCCCATTAGATTCTAATGTCAGTCCATTTTACACTTTTTACTTTTAAAAGAAACATTCCAATATATTTTTTTTACTTCAAGTAGTACGCAGTTTATATCATCAGCCATATTCCCAGGTCTTTGGTAAAACTAGGCTTAAGTGGCGCTTATTACTATGCTGCTAGCCTTGCCCTTGAATGAGGTAAATAAGAGATAAAAAATTGCATGTCATTAATCCTTGCTGCCATAGACACCGCAATTTTTCCTTGCTATTGGGGCTATCTCCAACCCCTATTGCCAATTTCCAAAAAAAAATAATTAGGTCTTTACCTACTATTACAGTGTATTCTTTCACAAAACAACCCTTCACTTTGGGTCTACCATTCCTGTTTCCTCAGTTGTGCAAGCCACCAATTGGCTTAGTTCAGGATTCTCCCTATGCAAGGTGTAAGCCTTATCTTGGGGAGAAGGTTGACATATACTGCTTTGTGGGACTCGACCTTTAGACTACTCAAATGGTCCCATAAGGCCCAAATTAAGGTTCAAGTTTACATCATTAATTTAGTTCTAAGCTCAGAGTATTACCTGAATTACTCTGAATTTGGCTATTAATCATAACAATATTAATCGCAAATATTTTACCTAATTCCAGGGCCACGTTCACACGCCTCCATCACCTATGGCCCAAAGCTCCCTATATCTTCATCAGCTGTTCATTCTGGAAGCTAAAAAGTTGGACCTCTAGATTTGGACTATTAGACGAGCTCCTAATTAAGGTTAGAATTAATTTAACTTATATTGTGAAACTATTACTAGGAGATCAAGAAGCTCAGCTGAATTTCCAGGTGGGACGTGATGAAGGACAGACCATGTGGGAATCAAAAACGCCACTTCAATTCAAACTGAGTCCTCCAGCATGGTTTAAATTTGGAGTTCTCTTGGTCCATCTTCATTACTATTTTGATTAGTCTTGGTTTAAACCCTTCTTCTTTGCACATTTCTGTTCTGTGTCAGCCTTGTTGACGCCTCTGCAGAGCGCAGTTCCCATGGCCACATGCTGTGTGAGCCGAGTTTGGGTGTTCTTGCCAATAAAAAGTCTGTAAAACCTGTTTTCCCCCAGGTTAGGGTTATACAACACCTTCTTTTATAAGATCTTCTCAGGCGGCATCTCTAATTTTTTTGTACTTGTATTCCACCAGGCTGGGCTTCATTTCTTAAGAGACTACTCCTGAAAAATCTGGTTTCAAACCGTCCTGATTCTACTTATATTTTTTACTTCTCTCAACGCCTAGGTACTACTCATGTTGGACCAGTTTTACCCCGAGTTAGTCCTAATGATAACATAAGGAAGCATCACCAGGCGTTTTTGATGATGACATATAAAAATCGAAATTTAATACGTTTTTATTGCATTTTTATATCTTTAAATTTTTTGCTTTTTATCTCATATTTTTTGTATTTATTCCTTATGTTATTTATTTACAATGGGACTAAACCTATAAGTAGGTTTATAAGTTCGTCTTTTTGTTTCCCATAATCTGTTTCAGTGGTTCATTTTTTAACTTAACCCAATACTGTGGATTAATGGTCTAATCTTAAGACTTAAAAACCTATCATGGTTCAACTCCCCCTCCTGGTACTTGACCAACACCAGGTTTTACCCTAGATTTACAGCTTCATTTGCCCTTCAGGAAAATTGCACTTTTTACTCCCTTAGATTTGATACTTGAATTAATTCATATGGACCAAGTTAATTACATGCCCATCTACAATATTCTTAATTGTGTAGGCATCAGTCACAACTTGAAGATCTCTTTGAATGGACCCAACCACAAAGCATCCAGCTTATTTCTTTATCCAACGCCATGGGTGCGTAACAGTCAAGGCGTTGTCTGCCCATCACATTGCCCTAATCTTCCCTAGGGCAATGATCAAGGCCAAGGGAGAGGGGCACAATAGCTACAAATTTCATAAAATGGCAATCTGATGAATCAGATGCCTCAAAATTGAAGCAAATTAGAATTGTGAGGCTGACAAGGAAGGAACGCCACGAAAATGGCGCTCTGGCCAACCAGATGCTTCCAAATCAAATATTACCAAATGCAGCAATGAGGAGCAGACCCTCAGACATGAACTTTCAGCCAACCAGGTGTGGCTGAGTTCAATGTCCCAAAACATATTAACAAGGATGAAAACCCTAATAAATGACACTCTGGCCAACCAGATGCCGCCAAAATGAATATTACTAAATGTGGCAATGAGGGGGCAGACCCTCAGACATGAATTTCTGGCCAACTAGGTGCGGCCATATATGAGGTCTACAATTGTATCAACAAAGATGAAAATCCTTGTAAATGGTGCTCTGGACAACCAGATGCCGCCAAACGAAGTGTTACCAAAAAGGGCTATAAGGATAACACTCGTAAATGGCGCTCCAGCCAATTGGATGCCTCAAAACCCCTGTTGGCAATATTGAGGAATATGGGCGAAGAGAATGGCCCAGGCTTTGAGAACAATTTGAAGCCAAATAATAATGTGGAAAAGTTTCTGCAACTACGAGGGTACCTGGTCCTAGTTCTGGTGTAGGCCTTGACAAGGAAATCAAGGGCCTAGATCCTCAGGTTACGCCTGCCATTGAGAAGATGCCCATGGACTCCACGAAGAACAAAACCCACTCTTCTCCCTGAGCTCAGTATAAATCTGAGCTGACAAAACTGCTTTCCACAGTTTTATCTTCTATAATCTTTAAATAAACTTAGTAAATTCAAGAATAAATTTTCGAAATTGGAAATCAGTTTATTGAGGCCATAGGGAAACCACACATGGATAGCAGCTCAGACTTCTATAAGGCTATTCAGTCTTTATACGCTCTCTCTGGGAGTCAAACCCTCCTGCTGAGCGCCAGCATAGTCCTAACTGTGGCACAAACTTTCATAGTAAAGTGCTTCCCACATAGTCGGATTAGGGACATTTCCACAGCAGGATTATCCTGCCTGTGCGGCAATTACCTGGGTTTTCTTGCCTAACTGCTTTGTGGCTTTGTTCAGAGACCCCGTCCTTCACATAAGATTAAACTCATTCAACATGGTGTCTTTCTTCTTGGATATGATGGACAAGCCGTCAGAATGCGCCTTGCCTGCGTGGTACAAACACCCAACCACGTTTCTGATGGTCATCCTTTTTTTACCTGTTTCTCTTAAGAGAAGTCGCCTATTTCCTTCCCTCCTGTTGACATGTCTAAATCTACTCTCGTTCTGAGCAGCCTGCATTGGAATTTCGACAGGCCCTCACTCCAGGGGAGTTGAGCACCCTACATGCCACCTTCTCACGTGTGAAACTTCAGGCCTGGCTGACCACTGCTTCAGGAGGAACTGCCCCAGTGTCTCTCCTGATTGCTCAAATAGTGACCGCCCTGCCCAGAAACCTAGCGGATTGGTTCACTGAGCTATTGTAAGCCCAGTCGGTGCTCCCTCCCACCTTGGATGAATGTATCCAGTTGGTTGAGAGGGCAGCCACACCAAATGACTCCCAAGATGCAGCATGGTCAGCCCTCCTAAACCTCACAAAAGGAAAGATGTCGGTCATGGAGAACACCGGGGTATACTTCCCCTTAACTAAGGCGGCCAAGGGCACCTCTACCCAGATTGCAAGGATGTTCTACCAGAATCTCCGTCCTGACATCCTCACTGCCATGGCTGCCACTCGCCTAGGAGCCACCCTCAATGAGGAAATTTCAGTTGCGACCCAGGTGGAGGCCAACTAGCGTTAGCTCAGGCAAAATCTCATCCCGTGGAACAACATGGGAAGTTCCACAGCCGCCGAGCTGAGTCTGAGCTGGTCTCCAGCACCTCGCAGGAGCCCTCACAGGGATCACCCTCCAGCTCCGCCAATGGGGTGAACCCCTCTGAAAACCCCAGAGAGGGAAACCCCAGTCCCTCCTACAACTTCCGCCCTACTCTCGCGCGCGTTGCTACAATCAAAAAAATACCTCGTCTTATCTCTATGTCCCCTACTTTTTACAGCTTTGGGACTAAAGGAGAAGAGGGAGGATCAACTTTGGGCGCTGGTAGACACCGGAGAAGAGGACAACTATCTGGACTATGGGTTAGCTAAAGGAATGAAGCTGGAGATGGAATGGAAGAGAGCCATTACACTTGCAGACACCTCAAAAACGGTGGGCAGTAGGAAGGTCAAAACCCAGGTGCTGCTGCGGCAAGGGCCTCACACCCTCCAAGAATCATTTAGTGCTATTAAAAATCTGCCACAACCCATAATCCTGGGCATGCAGTGGTGACACAAGTACTCCCCTCAGTTCAAACCGCAGGAGCGACTGATCATGCTACACCCCAAGGGCCAGCCTCCAGTGGTGCTAGATTTCTTCACCACTGGCGGAGGGAAGCCTGGGGTGAACGCAGTATTGGGGCCAGAGCCAGGGGTGGACATTCCTAAAAAATTTCGCACATACGCCCACCTATTCTAGAATAATTAAGCTCCCTCAACAACCCCAAACGGGCCTTTCCCTTTTACTTTCATATTCAGAAAGGACGCGGAATTTCCAAAGGGTTGTTCGTCTACCCTTTGAACCTGAAGGCGAAGGCCTCCCTGGAAGTTTATGTCAAGGAAATGCTAGAGCGTGGGATTATCGTTCCCTCCAAGTCTCCAGTGGCGTCCACTATACTCCTAGTCCCAAAAGCAAGTGGCGAGCTCCGCCCATGTGTGGATTATTGGCAGCTGAACGCAATAACTGAATCCAACCCCTACCCCATTTGACTAAATGAGACCATCTCTCAGATGATCTCAGGTAGTCAGGTCTTCACCAAGTTTGACCTGGTTGATGCGTTCAACCAAGTTCCTGTAATCGTAGAACAACAACAGTACACGGCTTTCAAGTGCCACTTAGGGGTCTTTGAGTACAAGGTGATGCCTTTAGCCTCAAGACCGCCCAGCAGTATTTCAGCGTACCATAGACAACGCCCTAGGAAACCTACTTGGGAAATGTTGTGTGGCATATATGATTGATACCTTGTGTTCTCCAAGACCAAAGAGGACCACAAAAGAGATGTGCTGAGCGTGCTGTAGGCCCTCAATAAGGCGAACCTCCACTTGAAGCCATCAAAATGTGAGTTCTACAAGGACTTTGTCTCCTTCTTGGGGAATGTAGTCTTCCAAAAGGGAACAGCCATATGCCCTGACAAGTTGAAGGCAGTGAGGGAGTGGCTGGCCCCTAAAGATAGAACGGGTGTTAGAAGCTTCCTGGGCGTGGTGAACTTCCTGAGAAGGTTTGCAAAAGACCTCTCCAAGATGGCGGCACCCTTAACCCGTTTGACAGGGCAGGTGCCGTTCCATTGGGGAGAAGAGGAGGGGAAAGCCTTCCAAACCATCAAGTAGAGCCTCATGAAGGCACCAGTACTAGCCTACCCTGACGCCAATCGCCCTTTCATAGTGGAAAATGACGCCTCAACCTTCGCAATTGGGTACAGTTCTGCTTCAAGAGTGGGAAGATGGGTTAGATCATCTTGTAAGCTATTTTAGCAGGAAAATGCTGCCCGCTGAGACAAGCTACCCTGTTTATGACAAGGAGCTCCTAGCTATTGTATTAGCTTTGAAGAAATGGCAGCATCACTTACTCTACGCCAGAAACCCTTTCACCATCAGAACGGACCACCACGCCCTCGAATTTTACAAGAGTCCAAAGCGCATGAACCAACGCTAGGCCAGGTGGCACCTAGAGCTGGCGCCTTATGAATTCAATATTGTGTACAGGCTGGGGGAGAGCAACTTCATCCCAGATCTCCTAAGCAGGGACCCAGGAAAGTTCTTCCTGAGGAAGGACCTGGATGCATACAACACAGCAACTATGTTGCCCCTGAAATTGTTCTCCATCATCTAAAATGCCACCCATAAACTGAATGACAAGCTCCGGGCCACCCAGCGAAGCTCAAAGTATGGAGCCACACTGTGGAAGGACCTGGAGGAGGGTCTGGAGAATGAACAGCACATGAATTTCTGCAAAAAGAAGGACCTTATCCTCAAAAAATGGCGCCCATGGCTGCCCAGCCGCGAGCTCCAGGAGGAGGTGATAAGCACTTTCCACGACCACCCCTTGGCGGGACACCTGGGAATGAGAAAAATAGAGCTCTTGGCCCGGATTACTCATGGCTGGGGATGCCAAGCGCTGTGAAAGGGCAAGCATGCGACGGAGTGTGGATTTCATAACGGGGTTTCCAAAATCTTTATCTTTATGAACGAGGTTGCTTGCCGTGGCCTACCAGAGAATATAGTGTCGGATAGAGGCCCACAATTCATCGCCCAATTCTGGCAACACCTACTTAAAAATCTTCAGATCAAACCGTGAAGATCCTCGGCCTGCCACTCTCAGTCGGACGGCCAGATGGAAGGAGTCAATCAAGTCCTCAGACAGTATCTGTGATGCTATATGACCACCCCACAGGAACGCTAGACGGACTGGCTGAGACTAGCCTAATTTGCTTACAATAACTCAGCACATTCATCAACAGGAATGTCGCCCTTCATGGCGAACCATGGGTTCCATTTAAAGATGGTGGAAAACCACCCCAGAGGTCAAAACCCAGCGGAGAACGACCTGGCATCAGAAATGAGGGAAACCCATAAACCCTACATGCAAATTTAACAAAAGTGATAGAGGAACAGAAGAAGAAGACTAACACTCACCATCCAAGGCCCCGGTGCTAAAGGAAGGAGACCTAGTGATGATCAACGCAAAAAATTATTTGGTTACTGCAAGCTGCAGGAAATTTGGACCAGTCGCCCTGGGCCCATTCAAGATCCTCCACCAGGTAAATGAAGTGGCGTACAAATTGGAGTTTCCCGATGGATATCATGCACATTTAAAACTGCATGTCTCACAACTGAAGAAGTCCAAAGGCCCTCTTCCAGAGAAACTGGAGCCAGTCCACTCGGGAAACCCAGGAGAGGCCGAGTATGAGGTGGAGGAAATCCTGGACATGAAAATCTTTTGAAAAAAATGCTGGTATCTAGTCAAATGGGTAGGCTACCCACTGGAAGAGTCCACCTGGCAGACTGCTGATGACTGCAGCAACTGCCTGCAGAAGGTGGAGGAGTTCTGGATTTGGAGGAGGCTCTTATTTGAGGGGGGTGATGTAATGGTCAAGGCGTTGCCTAACCATCACATTGCCCTAATCTTCCCTAGGGAGATGATTGAGGCCAAGGGAGGGGGGCACAATAGCTAAAATTTTTGTAAATGTCAATCAAATGAATCAGATGCCTCAAATTCGAAGCAAATTAAAAATTGCGAGGCTGATGAGGAAGGAAAGCCTTAAAAATGGCGCTCTGGCCAACCAGATGCTGCCAAATCAAATATTACCAAATGTGGCAATGAGGGAGTGGACCCTTGGACATGAATTTCTGGCCAATCAGGTGCAGCCAAGTTCGATGTCTCAAAACATATCAACAATGATGAAAATACTTGTAAATGGCACTCTGGCCAACCAGATGCCGCCAAACGAAGTGTTACCAAAAAGGACTATAAGGATAAACCTCATAAATGGCGCTCCGGCCAATTGTATGCCACAAAACCCCTGTTGGCATTATTGAGGAATATGGGCGAAGAGAATGGCCTGGGCTTCAAGAACAATTAAAAGCCAAATAATAAAATGCAGAAAAGTTTCTGCAACTGTGAGGGTACCCAGCCCTAGTTCTGGAGCGGGTCTCAACAAAGAATTTGAGGGCCTAGATCCTCAGGTTATGCCTGCCATTGAGAAGATGCCCATGGACTCCACGGAGAACAAGACCTGCTCTTATCCCTAAGCTTAGTATAAATCTGAGCTGATGAAACTGCTTTCCACAGTTTCATCTTCTATAATCTTTAAATAAACTTAATAAATTCAAAAATAAATTTTCGAAATTGGAAATCATTTTATTGAGGCCTGAAGGTAAACTGCACATAGACCACAACTTGGACTTTGACAAGGCCATTGAGTCTTTATATGCTATTTCTGGTGGTAAGACCCCCTTGTTGAGCGCCAGTATAGTCCTGACTGTGGCACAAACAATCATAGTAAAGTGCTTCCCACATAGTCAGATTAAGGCCTTTTATACAGCAGGCTTATCCTGCCTGTGGGCACTTACCTGGGCGCTCTTGCCTAACTGCTTTGTGGCAGTGTTCAGAGATCCCGTCCATTACAGGGTGTCATAATAGGCTACCCTACCCCCACATGGTACTCCTGTATCTCTAGTCAGTTCTTGTCATCTGTCAACTTTGCTTTGATCCTTTTTTCTGGTGGTATTGAACGCCTGTGATTGCAGTTTATCACAATACTGGCTAGCCAGTTCAGGTATTGGTTGGTACTCATCCCCAATGCTGGTTCTATGGCAGAATGCAAAGTGGTGGTGATGCTGCCCTTCATCCATAAAATGCCTTCAACAGCATTTTCATGTTGATGTATGATGATTTAAGTTGTAGGTAAAGGTAACCTAATTTAGGTAAGTTCTTAGGCAGAAGTTTTCCCTGCGACTGTAATTCTTAGTATCACGGCTAACCTTCCATTATCTTGCTTAATCATTCTGTTTGTTTCTGGTCTATATGAAACTTATACTAGTCCTCTGATCCCCATCAATTTGTTAAGCTTTGAGATTATATAGGAAGTAGAATTCGTTCCATTATCACTCAAGATAACTTGAGGGCATCTGTGCCTATAAATCATATGATCCAAAATGAACATCGCTGTGCTCACAGCATCCACTATACTCAAGGCTATGGTTTCAACTCTTCTAGTTATTTGGTCTATAGCCATCATGATGTATTTCGCGCTTCTTATACTGATACTTAGGGTTACATCAAGTCTATAGGCACAGTGTACCACGCAGATTCAGGGCGTACTAGCCTTTATCCTGTTATATTATTTATGAGTCTTGTAGTGTTGGAATTCCACATAACAGGCCAGGTAGTTGGCGACATCATAGTTGATCAAAACCCAATAGGCTATTATGGTCTATGTTTTTTCTCAGGCCACCATGGCTGACGACTTTGTGTGCAACTCAGATTATTCCACTCGTTCTGATGAGTTTGGGAATAAAACCATTTTTTGTCAATTGTTTAATTAATTTCCCTTTTTATCTCAATGTTATCAATTGCTTTCCTTAGCACACCTTGAATTTATCAGGTTCGCCACTGACATTACCTTCAATCATCCTTTGGAATAGTTCATCCGCCAGATGATAGACAACTTGGACTGCAGGAAATATTTATATCATGTCAGCATTTTGATACGCTGCTCCATCCTGGTGTAATATCTCAAAATATTATGCTTTTAAGTTTGAAGCTCTTTGGGCCAGTTGCCCCACTGATTCCTTCAAGTTATGGAGCCAGTGTAAAGACAAGTGATCCATCATCACTTTGAAGTGCGTTCCATAAATTTACACTGATAATTGCTTGCATGCGTATATCACTTCAAGGCATTTGCACTCCATCACGGTATAGTTCTCTCCACTGGCGTTAATGTTTGATTCACATAGGCTACTGTATTATCTTCACCACATTCATCCACTTGGTTCAAAACGACACCAATTGTCATTAACAATTCATCATTTGAATGATGGACATCTAATTGAAAATAGGTACTTTAAGACAGGACTGGTCATCAAATATCAGCATAATTCATCGTATGACTCTTGGCTTTTTCATTCCACATAAATCCTTTTTTCAGATCCTTTAATAAGTGGAATAAAGGCTTCACGAGTTTTGTGAAATCCTTTATGAATTAGTGATAGTAGCTGACCATCCCAAGAATTACTTTGATATCCCAAACGCTCTTCAGACTTGAAATCCATTTCATTGCATAATTTCTGCTGCTGGGGTTGCAGCCCGCTGGAGTTGCTAACTAAGCTTAAGTACTCCATTTTCTTGTGGAAATGGCATTTCTTTGGCTTAATTTTCCAAGTTCACCTTTGATAGGCGCTTGAACACTTCTTCTAAGTACTTTAAATGGTCCGCAAGGTCCTGCTGAATACATTTATATCATCCAGATATACTAAGGCACAAGATAGCTTTTAACCACTAAATATAGAGGCCATTGCCCTCTGGAAGGTGTCCAGCGTGTTACACAATCCCTTAGGAATTAAGTTCAGTTGGTAAAGTCCCTGTGTGGTAATGATCACAAATTTTTTTGGTCCTCCTTTGGCAAATCAATTTTATATTATCACAAAGTTAAGTCCATTAACAAAAAGTATTTGGCGTTCCTTAGGCAATTGAGTGCGTTGTCAATATTTGGCAGTGGATATAAATCCTTTTAGGGATTTTAATAATTGACGATAATCAATCACTAATTAATTTTGATCCATCCTTCTTTTTTACTATGAAAATAGTTCTCGCCCATGGACTTGATGATGGAATGAGGAGATCATGCACAACTAGCTCGCTTTTTTCTTCACTGACTACAGCTTCAGAAGATCTAGCCTGGTTTCTGGTCTTGCCTTATTGGCGGGTAATCCCAGTGTCAACCTTGTGGATAACATCCTTTGCGCATCCTAAGTTGTGATCATCTTGGGTGAATATCTCCCAATACTTCTCAAATAGTCAGAGGTCATCTATTGATGCTGTTTAGATAATTAGCTAGCTGCTTTTAATTTACTAAAACGGTGAAACTTTTTGTAGTTTCCACCAGCAATCCAATTTTGGTTAGTTTTTCATAATCATGAATTTGCTGATATCTGCCACCATGATTTTTTGTAGAAACATGCGGATTTGCTTTTTCTCTATCTTCATTGGTTTCTTTCCCATATTAGTCAGTAGCATGTTTTATCTCTGCGACACAGCATAATTATCCCCAGCACTACCCATGGCTCAATTCTTTATTTCCTCCATGGACCAGAGAAATCTCCATATAGTTGCTCTAAGATCTCAAGCGTTAACCCTGTATTAACGATTACTTGATGTCCCAGGCAGTATAGTGTTTTTCACTTTTCTTCTCAAGGGGATTTCACGATTTTCTAACTCTCCTTTGGCATTTCTTCCATTTTACCCAATTAACTTATACTGGATGGAAATGATTCCATCATTGTAGATTATGAACAAAAATTGTTCTTCTTAATCAGCAGCAGCTCTCCTTCCCGCTGATATACCAAGAACAGGGTCTGCCCCAAAATTGTCAAGGTATTCTCCTCAAAATTACATTTCAATCCATATTTTCTCAGGAACTATGTCTATATAAGGAGCTATAACTCTGGTCTTTCAACACAATATCAGAAGCTGATACCACAAGTGAACCAAACTGGAGTGGATGAACATTGTAGGCTCCACAGAATATTGTCATATCTATTTCAGCCATTTTTGTAATCCTTCTGGTATTATAGATTTCTGAAATTTTAATTTGTTTCACCAATTTAGTCAAAACGATGTTTATGGGCACTCCACTGTTGATGATTGCCCTCACTCCACTTGGTTAACTATGATATACGCATAGGTACACCCAGAATATTGCAATAGGGTATTAAATGAGTGAATAGCGGCGTTATTTGCTGAAGTAAGAGAAAAATTTTGTTGCAAAGATAGATCAGGGAAAGATTCCTTGATTGCGCTAATTGGTATGGGTACATTTGCCTCATCTATGATCCTCTTGGGTAATTACCCTTGGTTCTTAGCAAATATAATCGTGTCTTCTAGCTGACGAGCATACAGTTAAGCCACTTTCTTCACGATTAAGGGTTGATTAACTTAGTTTTGACTCAAGTAAAAGTGTTCACGTCCATGGTGAAAACCTAATATATTGGATCAACTGTTCTTTATCTACAAAGAGATTATAAATGTCTATATCATCATTCATAGTATCAGTAAGAATAGGTTTACCGCGGTGCTAGATTGTCCCATCTGTATAACGTTGGACTTTTTCCTGACTACTGATTTCTTTCCCTCTTCTTTGCATGGAAAAAAGTGACCTTCTACTTTGGTTTCTTACCCCAACATTGAGCAGCTACGTGTTCAGGTTTACCACATTGGTGGCACCGGAATTGCGTCTTGTATGCTTTTTTGTACTCTGGGTTTGTTACATGACAACTCAATTGTTTTGCTTCTTATTTGTCTTTGCTGAATTTTACAGTATTTTGAGATTGAGTCTGGATAACTTTAAAATCCTGATTTGGGGATTCAAATGTGGCTCCCAACATC
Organism: Massospora cicadina; assembly: GCA_022478985.1. Lineage (NCBI taxonomy): Eukaryota > Fungi > Entomophthoromycota > Entomophthoromycetes > Entomophthorales > Entomophthoraceae > Massospora > Massospora cicadina. Next base: position 13,001 of record JAKSZP010012458.1, read on the forward strand.
TTCAAATGATCCACTAATCGAGATTTGGACATTTGCGTTACTAAAGCTGAAGCCAATGTTAAATACAAATCACAATAGGGCCATAATGCAGCTTGCATTGTGATTTGGGCGTCAAAATCCATTGACACTTTAGCACCAATTTGGATCTGTGATTCTTGGTAAAACTTTGTCCACAAAAGCTACTAGGGTCTTGCCTTTTTTATTAAATCATCATAAATTCCTGCTTGCAGATAGTCATATGCGTAGAGTTTCCAAGTTCTAATATGAAAGCTTCCTTGGCCTCAATGTAAGAACAATTTTCCCCGTTTGAGGGTTAACACCAGGATCTGGCAATTTTGTGTTTAGGCAGTTCGTGATGGTCACTTCCTTTTGTTGGTCACTGAAAAAAAACATTTCCACTGCAAATAATTGGAAAATGCAGGGGCGTTATCACAATGGAATGCGGGTAATTTTTATGTGCTTTGAAACTCATCCATGGCACCACTAACAGTTGAATCCTGTCTGACGACTCTATAGACCATAGGAGTAATTTTTGGAAGCCATCTCTAATTAACTCCAAATGACCCAGGCATATTTCTAGGTGGGTTATTTCCTGACTGGTATCAGGCGTTTCATTGTTGGCTTCTTCTGCCTTCATTTGTGCACAATCACATTATTGGTACTCTGGTTCTTCTATATGCTTCAATTGTCATGCTATCTCTTTAGTAAGCCGGTGTATGCATTCTTGGTCTTACTCTCACATGAACTTCTGAAACAATACTTCTTTGATCAATTCACCCTCCTATCACTTCAAGGTGTTGACTTTTCCACAGAGGTCGTTGTTAAATTTTCCCACTTGTCTAACCTCTTCTTCAACCTTCATTGACTTTTATCATAATGCAGTGAAGTCGTCCTGTGATGCCAAGTTAAGTGAATTCTTGTCAATGGTCTCTAATTTCATCTAAATTTTGCTTAGTTCGTTCTAATAAAACAGTTTAATATAATCTTATTACTAAATTTGGCTAAGCTTAAACATACCTGTAGAGAGCCAATTTTGGTAAAACTTGGAGCCGCTAGTGCCTCAATTGAGCACCAAAATGATAAATCCTTGGGATTTGTTCCCTCTTTCTGGATAATACTAGCTTTGGCTCCCTTGTTCAAATGCTCAGGAATCTTGTCTGTGCGTTGTTTGACTTGTTGATAATAATTGATTATATTATGCAGTAGTAGTATGAAGACTACTACTTTAGTTGAGCTTACTAAAGCTAATAAAAATAGGTCCAACTCTAACCTGGTGCTTTTCCTAATCTTGAATGATATTCTGGAAATGTAGGGAATTCTTACCTACTTCATATGGTAGAACTTAACCTAGTAATAAGTTCAGAGGTTTTTCTTCATTCTTGTCATGCAGAGTCCGCAGAGATAACAATAATATAGAAAATGAATCTTCTTGTCCTTAAAAACTCTATTCACAAGAGCAAAAATAGTCTAATTATAAAAGTATTTTAAATATTTTTATTCTATCTGCTTTTTTATAAAAAACCAAATGGTAATTTATAGGGAATTTGGGACACAACTCTTTGGTTGGCACCACAGTTGGGGACGGTGGCCGTTTCCAACGGATTAACCCTTAGGTTCACATGAAGCAATAACCTTCCTCATCTGATTGGTTTCTCTCCTCTACTTAACTATGGCTCATCTGAGTTGAAATGAAGAGGGTAATACAATGTCTTTGCTCGACTCCCATCAAATTACCCTTATTTTGTAGCAACCTGCTTAGGTAATGGGGCTCTTGCTCATAAACAGCAGATTGGAATCCAGAAAAAGGTTAACTAAATAGTTGCTGCAACAGGTGGCATTACTCTCTAGCAACTCATAATCCATTTAGTCAATTGGAAATTAAACCAATTGATTCCTACAAGTCAATTAAATTATCAAGGATGAAATAAACACTTCTAATTACTTGTTTATTGTCAAGGATATCCCCAAAAAAACACCCATCAATCCAGCATATCACAATCTGGCAGATCAATAGATATTCACTATCAAGCGCTAAAAAACAAATTTTCTCTGAGGATAATTCTCCAAACGATAGTTATCATAAATACAATTGATACCTTTAACTACCACTAGTGGGGTAAAACCCATAGTGGACCAGCAGATGTATTCTAATCGTGAAGCTGGGTAAGGTGGCAAAAATCCCAACAAAAGCCCTGCATAATGTAGTTGCTATACAAGAACCAGTGACCTCCCAAAAGATCTCCACTAACCCCAGATTTATAACATATTGGAAGAGAAGCCTAATAAGGACGAGAAGCCAAGGCGTAGTTACTGCAAGAAGAACAGCCATGTTGAGGATATGTGTTTAAGAAGAACCAAACCTTGATGAGCAAGGAAAAGGAAGTTCAGCTTAGGTCAGGTACCTCTTAAGCCAAATAACCTAAAGTATCTGAAAGCAAAACATTGCCATTCGCTCACCTTATGTATATTGAGAATGAATCCAGTGATGACTCTGAAGGGGGTCATGAGTACAAAGGATATTATGTTTTATGTTTGCTGACTGAGCTCGCCATTACAGATTATTTAAATTCCAAAAAATATCAATGACGCCCTGATTCTCAAAAGCATTTACCTCAGTCAGGTTATCAGGTGATCAAGATATTTTGATACATCAGTGATGCTGATCATTATCTAGCCCTGTTTATCCATTTCATCTAAAGCGTTCACAGTCTACTAGAAACTAAAAAGAAGTATTTTAAGACTGCCCGGGAAGCTCAATGCAACATTACACCTTAAAAAGATAGTAGTTCTCCCACCAAAGTTTGGAGAAACCATTTCTAAAGTGAAATTAATAATTCACAAGGTCCAAAAATATAGCATCTGGATATGGGTTCACCTATTAGTGCTGTTTAATACCAACTCACCTGGAAGATTAAGTTGGCCCTGACCTCTAATACACTCTTGAGTATAGCTCCAACACTCTGAGTTACACAAGGCATAAGTGTATACTCATCTCTGCCAATCTGAGTTATCAAGTTTTTTTCTCAGCTCCCGCTGTTGCCTTGGACAATAGCCAGATAATATACTTATCAGGATGCAGTATAATTTGATTTTGAAGGAGCCATCAATATGAAATTATGATACATATCACTCCTCAACTATTAATTTCCCTTTATACTGGACAATAAAGGCTTCAGCAAGAAGTATTACTCTTTTCTGTCTGTACCCTGTTTCCGCTATACCTTTGCAATATTCTACCTCTAGAAAAATATAATAAAGCTACATGACTTAGTAGATGCAGTAGAATGCATACCATTTTATGCCACAGAAGAGGTAAAAATTAAACTAGGAGAACAAATAGTGGTTTCTAAAGATTAACTCTGAGTATACCCCCAAACTTCTTGCTAAATATTAATAGTGTCAATAGAGTAAGTATTTTTGAACTAATAGTTTTACCAGGAGGCCTTGATTCAGCTTATCAGCATGCTATTGTGCTATTAATTTGAAACCTAATTAACGAATATAACTTAGACAAGAAACGTCAGAAAATTGGCAAAGGTCAATTACTTCTCATTAATGAATTTGACGAGGTTCATTTTATTGGTACTCCCTTTGATTTTAAACTACCTGCCAATTATATTAGTTTGCACTATTCCACAAGTCCAAATATTTGATAATCCAAATTATGAGTAAATTGAGAAAGTGCATAAGTTACTTAAAGATTATAAAGCTTTTTCTCTAAGTCAGATGTTACTTTGGCCACATGAAATATTGTTCATATAGTGTAATTGTTAGAGATCGAACCCTGAACCAGCTAAACCATATAGTAAGTCAAAGGTAGAGGAGCAATACATGAAGACCGAGCTCAATCAATTATTGGATTCTAGCAAACTTGTGCCCTCCCAGAGTCCCTGGTGTTAAATCCAAGGATTGCTCACTTGTTAAGTATAAATTTTGCATGTATAATTTGGGAAGAAGTTGAGCTGAAAGATCCTCAATTTTAACCAGTATCTTATGGTATTTTGACCATTTGAAAGCTCACTAGGCTTATTTAGATTAATATGGCTCTTCTGGTTGATCTTGGGCTAATTATCCTATGAAACTAGGAACTTCTACTGAGGCAAGCAAAGGTACAAGCTAAAGATTTCTAACCTAACATCTTGTCAACACTCTTTTAAGAACAGACTCTGAAAAACCCAGGTAAAGAGAATTAAGAAAATAAATCTATAGTAAAAGAGATATATTTGATTATAATTTCTTTAAGCCAGGCGCCAGTATCTATACCTCTAGGGCATCTCCTGGCCACATTCCGAGCATGCAATTCCTGCAGAAAATATTTTCCACTTCAGTTCAGCCCTTAAACTGATACAATCATGGTCTATTGCTAAGACTATTGGTGGCAAAATGCTCTCAAAATCAGGTAGGTTTTAGATACAAAGATCACAACACAAATGGGAAAACTATCTTTATTGTCAGCTTAATTTGAGTTTTGTCATACAGCTTATGAAATATGACTTCTGGGAAATTTGGCATTGATTTGAAGTAAATGATATACCCCTAATCAAGTCATCTGCAGGCATCTCGATAGCACTAGGTACTCCCATTCAGGTAGTCTATGTTCAAGTGCTAATGTGACAATTAGAGATTGACATACAAAATTCGCTATGGAGCGGAGAAAAGATTGAAATAATTTGAGGGGAAAACTTACTATTGTTATTAGTTCAAGGAATTTTTAGAGCTGTTTAGAAATTGATCCCAGGGCAATTTATTTAATATATAGTTGATACTACTCATGGTTAATTGGGACCAATAGCCAAGTTACCATAAGTAAAATCAGCCTAAGTTGATGTAAGGGTAGTCAGCCTAAGTTGTTGAATGAGTAATTGGCCCAATTTAATTTATTTTTATACCTCCCAAATCAGTAAACAAGTAATTGGCCTAAGATGATTGTAAGTGTAATTGTCTCAATATATTGAAAGGGTAATTGGCTTGAATTAATGATTGCTAAATTGTTTATTTTTGAGTCAATCACCAGAATCTGATATTCCACCCCCACTTGACTCAAACATAAGCCCTAAGAGTCCTGATTAGCCTGCATTTAACCTGTCGTCATTCAGCTTTTTGTTTTAGCCCAAATTGCCAATGGATATATGGCCTGATGCCTAGCCTTAACGTCGGCCCTAACTGCTAATGGATTTTAAGTCAGATCCTCTCCACTCCTTAATGGTGAACAAACGTATTAATTAATTATGTTATATATATCTCTTTTTTACCTATTTTATTTTTATTATGTTATATTAATTTTATCTTTTTATTTTTTTACCTTTTTCTTTTTCTTCATTTTAATTTATTTTGCAATGCTATTATTATATATATTTTCTATTCAGCCAACTTATTGAACCTTCAAAGAAATTTTGTATGAACACAGTTTTATATATGGCCAGTCTGAACATCTTTGATTGTATATATGAATTGTGATATCTTCTCAATTATTCTAAATGGGACAACACAGATCTAATTAACTTTTGCAATTGGCCCAATCCACAGGTGTTGAAAAATAAACCTTCATCACCTACTTCAAAATCAGCCAACTTGTAGTAATTTTCCAAACCCTTTTTTATGATGAGGCTTTTACACGGCAAAACTATTATTCAAAGTCTTGGTCTTGTAATTTGATTAGGGTTTCTGCAAGTTTCTCAACATATTGAGGATAGTTTTCTTGCCAGTATCTTTTAGGGCTGAATATAGTAGCAATGGTAGGGCTGGATGTCTTCCAAATAATAGCTGAAAAGATGACACTCTGGTATCTGAATGATAGGAGATGCTGAATACAAATACTGCTGAACTCAGTTAAATACTCCACTCAGATGGTTTGGTCAAAGTTAATTTCATGATGATATTCACCAATGTATCATTTGCTCGCTCAACCATACCATCAATTTTGGGATGATAGGGATGGAAAGAACGCCTGGTACTCTCATTAACTGGTTAAGCATGGCGAGGACTTAGGAGGTGGAATTAAATTATTTTCTGTAAGGATAATCTGGGGACATCATGCTTGTGGAGGATGTTTTTAAGGGTGAACTTGGCTTTAGTTGCCGCTCCTGCTTCCCAAATAGCCTTGGCTTTGACCCATTTGGTCAAGTGGTCGATGGCTACAATAATGTACTTGTCCCTTTTATTGCTTGTTGGAAGTGGGCCACAATGTCAATAAATATCGTGTGAAAGCAAACTTGTGCCAAATAAGCTGATAGAATGTGCTTTTTGGAACAATTTATCACCTTGACACTCTGCACAGCATTATAACATTTCTTGGATGTCAAAATGCATTGACTCCCAATAGTAGAATTGCTACAGATGCTCTTTCGTTTTTTTGAATCCATTATGCCCTATGGCCTTAAAGGAAGCCAAAATGATGTCTGTTCAAACTGATAGCCTGAAATAATATGAGTTTTGCCCTCTATGATATTGTAAAGTTTCCTGTTTCAATAGTTGTATCTTGTCATAAGTCCAACAATAGTTTTTGGATGACTGTAGGCTCATTTTGGTACTCTCCATTGGTCATTTTATTAAAACTCTTTAATGACTAGACTAAGCGTTACATTAGTGGGAAGTTGGGATATACAGTCAGCATCTTGATGCTTTACCTCAAGGTGATGCTCATTTGTGTAGTCAAAGGCTTGAAGCTTCAACTCCAAGCTAGCTAATCAGCCCTCAGGTTCTGTTAAGTTTAGGCCACCTTAGGAATGCATTCTTGGTAACAACTTTGAAGTGAGTGCCATGTAGATAGACCTGAAATTGCTTGCAAGCATATATGACTACCAAGCATTCCCATTCTTTCACCATATAATTTCTCTCATGAACATTTAAGTTCCGACTAGCAAAGGCAACTGGATGCTCTTCACTGTACTCAACAATCTGATTTAATAAAGCTCCCACTGACGTTAGTGATACTTTATTTGGATGATGAATTCCTGATCAAAGTCTGGATATCAAAGGATGGGCGCTACCAATAGTTCCAATAAGAGTTGATTTAATGCTTCTTGATAGCTGGATTCCAGTCAAATGGGATCTTATCCTTGAGTAGATAGAAGACTGTTTCTCCAAGTTGTGTGAAATATGCAATAAATAAGTGATAGTAACTGATTGTGCCTAGGAATACTTGAATATTGCACTTGGGTTTGGGTCATTTCATTTGGAGATGGAATCTAACTTAGAGGGTTGGGGCTGAAGACCTATTTGTTGATTACAAAGCCAAGATAAACCAGTTGATTCTTAAGACTGGCTTTTTTGGGCTTGGTTTTTAAGTTTGCATCTGCTAGCCTTCTTAAAACCTCCTCTAAGTATTTCATGTGATCATCAAAAATGCGACTGAAAATAAATAATATTGCCAAGGTACACTAGTAAACAGTATAGCTTTAAATCTCCCAAAATTGTGTCCATGGCTCTTTGGAAGGTAGTCGGCATTGCAGAGTCCTTGAGTCATTTTTGTCAGCTGAAAAAACCCTCTTGGGATTTATAATTAAACTTTTTTGCTTTATTCTTTGGGCATTTCTATTTACAAATACCCACTGATAAGGTCCATCAACAAGAAAACATTGCTCCCCCTAGCCTGTCCAAGGCATTGTCAATCTGCGGCAGAGGGTATGAGTCCCTCTTTGTGATCCTATTTAATTTCTGGTAATCAATGACAACTTGATTTCTTCCATCCTTCTTTTTCAATATTAAAATTAGTGCAACCAAGGGCTTCTTGAATGCACTAACATGCCACAATTGAGGAGTTCTTCAATCTCCTATGAATCAACTTCTTATAATGATTTCAAGCATCTTATTGGGAGCAATAAAATCAGTTTATGATCTCTTTTATTAATAGAGTGGATGACACCTTTAGCACATCCCAGGTTACAATCATCTTATGCGAATATTTACCAATATTTAGAACATAACTTCTGAGCTTGGCCCTTCTCAAAGTTAAAGTTGCTTAAATGGGCCATAGGGATAGCATTTTTAATGCTAATTAGGTCTTTGTTAGGAAGCTTTAATTTGACAAAAGTTCCAAAATCGTGAAATGAGTTGATTTCCAGGGTAGGAAACAGACGCAGGAAAGTAATTTTTTATGTCACTTGATGGTAATGGACCAATTTTGTATGTTTGCACACAAGATGTCAATTTCTCCATGGCCAGGAATTAATATACCAGGTGTAATGCTTGGCTTAAATTGCAATCTAACCATAGTTGATATACTTTGACATAAGGTCCTTCCAAAATTTTAATTGTCAGTCAAGATGGACAATTACCTGATCTCCCAATGTTATAGTAATGTGCTGATTTGACCAAAGAGGTATTCCCTTTGACTCACTAATCTAAGTGGGTAGTGCTCTTATCTTCAATTGTGCTTCAACATACGCAGTTGGGACTACTCCATCTTTGTAGTCCAGATTTATGAATATGCTGGGCTTCTTTTTCTCAACTGCTCCATCATTATTTATAAAGAGATGGGAAAGCCTGGACAAGAATGGTTAGTGTATCACATGTGATTTGTAAAAACTACATATCCTATCTGGAAATCAGTCTAAAATAGTATATTGTAGTTCATATTTGGCAATACTATGTGTTATAAATTCGGTGGTATTAAATATATATGCTGGCGGATTTTTGCACAGGGTTTAACCCACTGAGCAATCAGAACCAATGATATGATGATTGTTGCCCTCGAAACAACAGAATAACTTATCAAATAAATATGGAACACTTGCTCCCACAACCTCTTTTATTAAATGTACTTAATACCTTGGATTCTTCTTATTCCGCTTACTCTATACTTACTAAACAACAACCCTCCCTTGATCATATTGTCTCACCAATATTGTAGCGACTTTGGATGCTACAACTCTTATGGCTTAGTAATCTATTCATCATATATTATTGGCTCTGTTAATCCTTCATTTGTTAATTTCACAATCACCTAATCTAAAGCGATTTCCCAATAACCCAATATCGCCTCATTTTGAGGCACTCAAATTACCATTACTCATATAGAATCTCGACGGATACCATTCATTCTGCCATAAAAACCTTGGGCTTATCGTCCAGTCATATCAAATTCAAAACATTACCCCCTCCTTGATTGGACAATAAGGATACTATTGTTTGTATGCCTGGAGGAACTTTGCATGAACTCTGTTAATGATCTGACCACTAGTGGGGTCCTTGATAGTATATGCATCTATACTTGTCTTCTCAATGACTTTGAATGGCCCAATCCAAATACAGGCCAGCTTATGTTTCCAGCCAAACCTGTGTTGATCATGGAATAGTACTATGTCTCCATCTTTAAACTGTGTAGGTCACTCCATCATACTTGATTGGCAGCCTGGTTTTTTATTCTCTTGGATAGGATAAACGAGTACACTTCAGTTTATAATTTAATCAGCATATTTATTAGGATGGTCAGATAGCATTTCAGATCCATACCGCCAGTGTCCTCTACACAAGCATATAAGAGGGCGGGAAGAGCGAGGTGCCGTCCATAAAGCAATTGGAATGGGCTTTTCCCTGTGGCATAATGAAACTAATATTACAAGTAAAGATGGCGGTGGACAAAAGGGAGCTCCAATCTGATGGTTGATCTGCTACTAATTTATGGAGTATGTTCACTAAAGTCCCATTGACCCACTCCACCATTCCATTAGATTTGAAATGGTATGAGGTTGGAAAAACCCCTTGGATGGCCATTAGCTTGTTAAGCTTTGGAAAAATGTGGGAAGTGAAGTTAGTTCCGTTGTTATTAAGGATGATCTGGGGACAACCATGTCACTGAATTATACACTTTACGACAAACTTGGCCACCCTTAGCGCCCCCAAATCATGCATTGGCTGCACCTCAACACACCTGGTCAAGTGGTCAATTGCTACCAAGATGTATTTGGACCAGTTTGCCCTGTTGGTAAGGGACCCACAACTTCAATTGAAACGGTGTGCCAGCAAAGTGTGGCTAACCGGTATGAAGTCTTTTGATGGAATGGCTTTACAACTTGGCACTGGTGACAGGAGGAGATAGTATTAATTACATTGAGGTTCATGATTTCCCAGTAATACCAAGGTCACAATAATTCCATGGTCTTACATACACCACCACTTCCAACCGCTTGGTGTGCGCTCATAATAATAGTTGGGTAGGTGGAAGGTTTTGTTGAATTCACGGTAGTGCCCCCTATCCACTTATACAATTCTCCACTTTTCTGAAACGTATTGGCCCTTATATCTTCCAATACCTTGATGACTGGGGGCGGTTCATCATTGTACTTGCCACTAAGCATCTTATTGAACATGATACCACTCAGATCTGCCATAACTGCAATCATGGGTAATCTTGATAAACAATCGGCATTCTGGTGTTTTGCTCCAGGTCAATGCAAAATTTCAAAATTGTATGCCTGAAATTTAAGAGCCCAACAGGCTAGACGCCCTTCTGGTTCTTTAAAACTTTGTAGCCAGCGTAGCAAGGCATGATCCATTACAGCTTTGAATTTTACCCCATGCAAGTAAACCTGAAATTGTTTATAGGCGTAGATCACCGCTAAACACTCGCGCTCAGTCACAGTATAATTGCGTTCATGACTGTTCAAGATACAACTGCAATATGCTACAGGATTCTTTTCCCCTTCCTCGTATTTTTGGGATAGGACTGCTCCTACAGCATAAAGGGATGCATTCGTCTGAACAATTGAACTCTTTTTCAAAATTGGGATAGCATAACACTAGTGCACTGGTTAACGCTACTTGAAGCGTATCAAAAGCGCATCGCTGACGTTCAGTTCATTCAAACATAGTGTCCTTTTTTAACAACTAGAATAGTGGGCCCCCAATACAGCTGAAGTTAGGGATTAAGCACTGTTGATAGCCGACCATTCCTAAAAACCTGTATATCCCGCTTGCTGTTGGGTTGAGTTATTTTTATGTATAGCTTACACCTTGGCTAGTTGAGGTCGCAACCCTGTGGCGTCAACTACAAACCCCAGGTACTCCAGCTGGTCCTTAAAGTAGTGGCATTTCCAAGGTTTAATCTTTATGTTGGCCTCAGCGAGCCAGTGGAATACAGCTTCTAAATTATCAAGGTGTTCAGACAAGGTTTGGGAGAAAACATTGATGTCATCAAGGTATACAAGGACACATGACAGTTTTAGGTCCCCCATAATAGTATCCATTGCTCGTTGAAACGTAGCTGGGCATTAAACAGCCCTTGCCGCATCTGAGTTGGTTGAAAAAGGCCTTTGGAAGTGATTACAGCGCACTTTTCCTGCTCCACAGATGGCAACTTGATTTGCCAGTAACCTGAGATCAAGTCCATAGCAGAGAAGAAATGTGCTCCCTCAAGCCGATCTAAAGCATTGCCAATCCGTGGTAAGGGATATGAATCCTTTTTGGTGATGCTGTTGAGCTTCCGGTAGTCTATTACTACATGGTTTGTACTATCCTTCTTTTTTACAATAATAACAGGCGAAGCCCATGGATTCTTCACCGGTTCAAGCATCCCCTGCGCAGATAGCTTGTCAATTTCCTCATTTACTAGTCCTTCCACCACCTTTGATTGGCGGATTGTTATTGACATGTTGGGAGGGTGATCTACAGTGTCCAGCCTATGAACACCCCTAAGCGCATCCTAAATCGTGGTCATCAACAGCGAAAATATTTTTTTATTTTTAAAATAAAGCGATTGCCCTATCCTTCTGTGGTTCCAACAGCCCCCATTAATTTGCTGCACGATACTACTGCCATTACATTGAGTTGAAGTTTGAAAGGCAGACCAAATTCCTCCAGTGACCCAAAGTCATGAACCCAACTAACCTCCTCAATGGGGATTAAGTGTAAATATGCCACTATTTGGTGGTGGCGGATTTGCAGTGGTACCGTTTGTAAATTTTCAAGCAAAACTTTGACCTCCCCCTGCCCAGGTAATATAATACCTGGGGCCACGTGAGGCTTAAACCAGGTTTGCTGATATGGCCCAATAACTTCCCCATAGAGTCCATCTGGAACTTCTATCACCAATTCAGTGTTTATTATAGCTTGATGCCTGGATGGGATAGATATAGGTCCAGCAGCTCTGAGCGTCAGCCCTTGATATTCATAAATCTGTTGTGGAAGGGCCCAGGTTTTGCCCTTTAACCAATGGTAGAGAATTGGGATTACTCCGTCACTATAAGCTAGATTGATATTCCCCATATGCAACGGATCATTTGGCACTCAGCTAGAGGTGAAGTGAATTGGGATTCTCTGACCCAATATATCAAAAATCTGGTCTGTAATATCAATAACAGCCCCATAGTGTCACAAGAAGGCGGTTCCAATCAGCAGATCATAATTGCTATTTAGTAGCACTATAGCTGGGGCTATCACAATAATAGAACCAAACTGCAACGGAAGCGCACTATATGCTCCCTCAGAGAATGTGTTATCCGATCCAGCAGTTCCATATACCACCCGATGGTCCATGTCTGATTTTAATGATAATTTGGCCACCAACTTGGTGGAGACTATATTGACAGGGGCGCCTGTATCTATGATGGCATGGAATTGGGTTTTAGCTACAACCAGGTCACAGTAAGTACATTCAGAGTAAGATACATCTTGACTATTTATAACATAGACATTTATGGCATCTCTGTTTCCAAGAAAACCCACAATCACCTCGCCAATACTGGGGTATTGTTTGATAATAGTATTGACTGGACGAGCGACTCATAACACTATCAAGAAAGGGGCATCAGAGGAGGTGTCCAACTTTTCAGGTGAAATTTGGTCAAACATCTGCCAAAGCATACGGCTCAACCTGCAACTGGGACCCCTCTTCCGCCATAGCCGCATAATGCACTTGGGTCAAAATATCCACCCCTCCAACTGGCTGCTGATATAATACTGACACATTGGACAAGGGAGCTTCCACTGAATATTTTAGGGTGGGTACAGGTGGGACGTTCTGGTTTGATATAGCAGATATAGAGAGTCCCATCTCTACTCCGCTCTGACTTTTCCCTGGAAGTACTGTTCTGACTGTACACAAGAGACCTGTTGATTGGGGCACCATCAGGCCATGTGCCCTTGTCAACTGCATTTGAAACAGCTGACCTCATAGGGCCCACATCCACGATTAATGTGAAACAAGCCACATCGATAGTTGGGCTGGATGTGATAAGTGGAAACAGGGGTAGGGAAATAGTTGGGCCAGTGACAATAAGCAGGTATGGGGCAGACGTTTAACTGCTGCAAGTAGCTTTGTGGAATGGGAACTTGACTAGCAGAGTTTTCCAAGTAAGATGAATTAGCAGTTATGGCAGGATGATTCCGCTTGGTATTAGGTGGAGGGAAGTTGGCAGATATATATGGTGCAAAAACTGAACAAGTTTAAGCAATGGTACATCTTCATACAACAGTGAGGCCATAACGTTATGTAACTCATGATATGGCTTTACAGCAGAAGTCATTGCAATACATATGTCTGCTTTGGATAAAATTTCAGCCCCAATTAGCATGTGAGCTTCCACCATAAATCACTCAGCAAATATGATTAGGGTCTCATTCCACTGAAACTTAATGGTCAAAAATTCGGCCTTCTTCTGGGACATCTTTGCAGTTCCACTGAACAACCACAGCACCGTCTCTTTGACTTCTTAATATGAAATAGAAATGCCAGAAAGGTAACATTAGACTTGGTCAGCACTTCCGATGTCCAAGGTAGAAATTCAGTGGTTTTACTCTCCATTGATCCGAGACACCTTCAGTTGCAATTTCAAATCACTTAAAGAACCCAGGAATATTCCCTTCTTGATTGAATGGGGGCAGCTTATTACCGCAAACCTCCTGGAGCAGCTCATCTTGTTTTTTCAACACAGTGTCCAAAGCCAGTTTTAGTTCCACATAGGCAACTGACCCAGAGTGCTGAGAAGAATTTTTATAACACAACATTGATGTGTCATAGCTGGCAACTGAGATTTTATCATTTATATTTGATTAATGGGCCCCCTGTAGTGAGCACCACTGTTATAAATTCAGCGGTATTTAATAGATATGCTGGCTGATTTTTGCACAGGATTTAACCCTATGAGCAATCAGGACCAACAATATGATGATAGTTGCTCTCAAAACACCATAATAACTTATCAAATAAATATGGAGTACTTGCTCCCGCAACCTCTTTTATTAAATGTACTTATTACCACAGATTCTTCATATTCCGCTTACTCTATACTTACTTAACAACAACCCTCCCTTTATCATCTCGTCTCACCTATATTGTAGTGACTTCAGATGCTATGACTCTTATGGCTTAGTAATTTAATTCGCCATATCTTATTCGTTCCATCAATTCTTCATTTGTTAATTTCACAATCACCTAATTTGAGGCGATTTCCCAATAACCCAATATCACCTCATTTTGAGGCACTCAAATTACCATTACTCATATCAAATCTCGATGGATTCCATTCATTCTGCCATAATGACTTTGGGCTTATCGTCCAGTCATATTGAATTCATAACACTATGGCAGGTGCTTTTGTTACAATAGATCCAAATTTTAGAGATAAGGTACTGTATGCACCAAGCGATTTGGTTGTATGCGCTCCTGCTGTGCCATATTTCTGACAGTGGGCAACATTGTTCGCAATTTTCAACTTTTCAACTAATTTTGTGCTGACTATATTGATAGGGGCTCCGCTATCAATGATGGCCTGAAATTGGACCTTATTTATTGATATTTTCAAATATGTAAATTCAGAGTAGTTTTCAGAGGTATTTATTGTGTGAATATTGTGATTGCTGCCATATTCAAGATGGAATTTAAGAAATAAGCTAATATCAGGGAAGTTATCTGCTAAGGTTAATTGGAATGGCTACTTGTACATTGTTAAGCGAAGGTAGGTAAGTTGATTATCAAGGTTGGAGGTCCAAACCTTGATTAATATTCTGTTTTGTGTAAGGTTTCAACAACTCTGCGTGAGCTTCTTTGTTAAATTTTAGAGGTTTAGTTGATTTTGCTTTAGCCCATGTAGTGATAATAAAGATGCATTATCCACAATATGGTGAATTTTATCTTCAGCAATATCACTGGCCCTAAAGAGTGCCCCAGGGTCTGGTGGAACGGTTTGGTGAACATTGGTTGAGTTAGAGTATTCCACCTCTACTCCGCCTGCACTTTTCCCACCTTTTTGTCATTGTTGTTTAAAGAGCAACGTTGACACCAGTCTTTGTATTACCATCTGTAGCATTAACTAGCAAAATGCCCTTTCAACCACAGTTGTGGCGTGTAATTGGTACTGGCTGCTATTTATACTAAAATCTTTGGTTTGTGGTTTGGTAATTTTCCCTTGGTTGGACATATTGTTACTTTTGAACCCTAAAATAAGAATTTTTTTTGGTCTTTAGGCCGATTAGGACCATAGAACCTGCAGGCACAGATTCTCAAGCAATTGATAAGCACTTTGGGTTTTCATTTTTTAATAACTTCAGGTATCATGACATGGTGCAAGTCACAATAGGGCATGACCACATGCTCCTTTGCAATCTTAGCATCAAACTCAGTCATTGTGATACACTCAATAAAGACTTGCAATTCATGGAAAAATCTGTCAGCAAAGTCCTTACTAGTCTCATTCTGCTCGAATATGGTCTTATGAAGATTAGTTTTTGGGCCAATAGATTTCCAGACCCTCCAAAATGTTTTATCACCTTAATTTTGGCAGTCATATAGGACCAATCATGGCTCAAATAGGGCATAACGATGTTGCAGCTGTGGGCATCAAGTGAGTTGATTAATGATGATCCTTTTGCATGGACTGATTCTCCCACATTGCTTTTTCAGATAGCTTGATAAAAGAATGAACGTATATATCCCTATCAAACTTTGGCAAGCTTAGAGGTTTAAAGTCATCTCGCTCTGTTTTGGGGATAGGCGTTACAATTCTTCTAGTACTTGAGCATCTTGGTGGATCCTCAGATAAAATCGGCCCTCTTTCCCATCTTGGGGTATCTGGAGTTAGGATTGATTCCAGAACTCGAGGCATAGGATGGATGTTTGAAATATCAGTTTCTGCACTGATATAAATTTTAATGACTCAAATTCATGATTTTTGGTCTGAACTGCTAGATTCCAATAATTGAATTTGGCCCTTATTTGTTCTTCCAAGTCATTTTTTGGCCGAATGGGCAGAGCTTTTTCCCATTTTTCTATCGTCATAGATGGGTGAGCACTGGCAACTTTGCTAATTTGATTAATAGAATTCTTTTTTAAGGTTGCAATCTTTTTTGAATAAAGCTTGATTGGAAGTTATACTTTTTATATCCTTGGCAATAATTTCTACATGGGAATTTGTAGTTAATAATTGCATTCTGAGTTCTTGATTCTCCTGAGTAACTTCAGTATTTCTGACCAGCAATCTTGACACAATAGTACAAATTTTGAAAAACCTCTCTGATCTGAGCATCCTCCTCGTCCCTATTTGGGACTGCTTGTAATGCTGTAAGGTCTTTGATTTTGTTTAAAATACCCAACTCAGTCCAAAAAAACTCCTCAAAGTGACCATGCTTTGACTTAAGTCCAGATGCTCTGTTCGGCTTAAAATAGCCTGTGTGGTGAGTTGTTCTGTCTGAGATAATTAAATCAGAATGAGTTTCCAGCTTTTGACAGCGGGTATTCAGGTTTTGTACACATTCATGCAATTGCCCGTTGTGAGCAAGATCTTCAATGGCTATCTTTAGGAATCACACGTTAAGTAGCTCCTCAAGGGTATCTAATCTTTTGATGAGCTTCGTTGGAAAGTCCAGTTTTACCACAATTTCTTTTCAGACTTAGGTAAAACTGAGTTAGATTTATCTAGTAGAGAATTTTGGGAAGATTGCTCTTCCCTTGTCCATGGTGGATTTTCTATATGTTCCAGATTTTGTTTAAGAATAATTCTCTTGTTATGATTGATTGAGGGTTGGACAAAGTTAACCAGGCGTTTTATTAGTTGATTGACTGTCTAAGAGGCGTCTGGCGAAAAGCTGACATGGTTTCATCACAATATTTCATGTATATCTCCATCTTGAGTTCCTGATCCTTGAGATAGTAGTATAGGCCAAAAAAGAGGGATTAATTTGTGATGTACCAATTCTAAATCCCTGATATAGAGTTTACATCATGGCCTTATCACTTTCAGATTTAAGACCAATATGGATTATTGCATTTACATGAGCTCCCCGCTGTGATCAGATCCAGGGAGTAGGGTGTACCCACATCAGAGCCTTGGCGGCTGGTATTAAAATAATCATAGATTTTTTTGTCACTAGTTTCCATCTTGTTGTCATTCTCTCTTCTGGGTGAATCTGCCAATAACTTGTCATGAGAGTCCATTCCAGAAAGTGCCACTGAGTTTGAGTTAGCACAAGTTGTTAAATCCAAGGATTGCTTGCTTGTTAAAATAAATCCTGAGCATATATTTGGTAAGTAATTCAGCCTAAAGATCCTTGATTTTAGCCAGTTTTTATATGGTATGTTAACCGTTTGTACCTCATCAATCTTATCTAATTAATCTGACTCTTCTGGTAAATCTTGATCTAAATTTTATCTTCAAATTCAAGAACTTCTACTGAGGCAGGAAAAAGTACAAGCTGAAAATTTCTGATTTAGAATTTTGTTAACACTCTTTTAAGAACATAATTTGACAGAAACTAGGTAAAAGAGAGTTAGGGAAATATTTTTATTGATAAATATTATTGGATGATAATTTCATATGGCCAGTCGCCAGTATTTATACCACTAGGGCATCTCCTGGCCACATTCTGTGCATGCAATCAAGCATATAATATTTTTCCACTTCAGTTTAGCCCTTGAACTGTATGATCATGATCTATTGCTAAGACTATTGGTGGAAAAATGCTCTCCGAATCAGGAAGGTTTCAGGTACAAAAATTGCAACACAAATGTGCAAAATTGTTCTAATGTCATCCTGACTTGAGTTTTGTCATACAGATTATGAATATGACTTCTGGGAAAATTTGGCATTAATTTAAGGTAAATGATGTACTCCTAATCAAGACGTCATCAGGCCTCTCTTTTTTTTTTTTTTAGTACTAGATGGTCCCAACCCAAGGGGGGGATTCATCGATGTCATCAGTCCTCTCAATAGCACTAGGTACTCCTGTTTTGGCGGTCCATGTTTATGTACTATCATGCCAATTATGAGGATCAACATACTTTCTGCCATGGGAGGAAAACAGATTAAAATAATTTGAGAGGAAATAATATTATAGTTATTGGTCCATTGGATTTTGAGAGCTGTTTAAAAAATTTGGTCTTAGGACGATTTCTAGAAGACTTGGTGATAACACTCATGGTTGGTCAGGACTAATAGACAAGTTGTCATAAGTATAATCAGCCTAAGCTGATGTAAGGGTATTCAGCCCGAGTCATTAAAATGGTAAATGTCCCAATTTGATGTAAGGATAATTGTCCCAAGTCATTAATTAGTAGTTGCCTAAGTTTATTATAAGAGTAAATAGCCCAAGCTATTGAAAGGCTAAATTTCCTGAATGGGCGGTCATCATAGGGTTTAACCTCGAGTCAATCACCATAGTCTGACACATGGTCATCCCCACTGTTACTTATAAAGAAGAATAAGGGTCACATAATATTAATGGATTACCAGATACTAAACAGCCTCACTAAGAAGAGCAGCTATTTAATTATACAAGTTGATGATGCTTTGGTCTGACTATCAGGCTTAAGATTCTCCTCAGCAACGTACTTTTTTCAGCGGTTAATGAAAGGTGGATATATCTCCAGAAGACCAAGAAAAATGTGCGTTAACATGGGCAAAAGGAATAAACCAATCAACCTGGGTCCCTCAGGGATTATCCAACGCTCCCATCTGATCCCTATGGAAAATGGATTACATCACGAAAGATCTTGAACTCAGCTGTGTAATTTGTTTAATAAGATGATATGAATAGTTTTTAAAACCTTTATTGATCATCTAGACCACCTCAAGTCAGATTTACAACGGTTTAGAGAGCTGCAGTAAATTTGATCCTGCGAATTGTACCTTCTACCAGCAGAAAAAGAATTTTGGACACATCATATTGCAGGAAGAAATATAATTCTTGTATGTAAAGTGAAGAAAAACCCAAGATGCCTGAGACAAAAAGTCTTCAAGACATTAGTTATTCTAAGGAATTATGGTGTATTACCTTCACTTTAACCCTAAGATTGTTCAACTTGTCAAACCTCTTGTTGGTCTGCTTTCCAAAAACACCCCCTTCATGTAAGGAGTAGAGCAAAGAACTGCATTCGAGACTATGAAGCATTTATTGAAGAGAAGACCAATTTTTCAACATCTGGAATATGGAAAGCCATTTATCTGTTTACAGACGCCTCTGACTTAGCTGTAGGCGCCATCCTCTTCCAAGTGGATGATGAAGACACTGACCATCCAGTTTACTATTACATCAGAACGCTTTTGCAAAGCTGAGAAAAATTATAGTGTCACAGAGAAAAAATCTTGGCTTTTTTCCTTACGGTAAAAAATAACTACCCTTCTTGTATGATACAAAACCTTACAATTGTTACAGACCATGCTTCTTCAAAGTGGCTGCAAAACACGAAGACCCAACAGGAATATTATACCTCTGAGATTTTGAACTTCAGCACGGTGACATAAATACAATTAATGAGCTGGAGCAAAGCACGTGAACGTGGATATAAATGACTCAATTGCCTCTACTACATAAAGATGATAGCAAACAGAACAGTTACAAGACCTATTCATGAAGCCAGACTATTGGTAGGATGATGATGAACCAGTCCAAAAGATGCTAAACTGGCATGCTCAAAATACAAAGGTTCTTGATGGATTACTTTATAAAAAAGTCAGAATCGACTGGCTACCTAGCTTATGACCTTTAGAACGGGTACCATTTATAATGGAATCCCACAATACAATAGGACATGGAAGGGCCAGGAAAACTTTCAGTTAGATAAGGGATCGCTACTATTGGTAAAGAATACTGGATTCTTTAATGAAAGCCTTAGATGCTTCCACACTTCTAAAAAAACAGCCGCTGCATAAGGCAAAAGTTAAATTTAAGGGTTTGTTGATTGTTCCCAACTGATAAGCCCTAAGTTATAACTGAACAGGTTCAATGTTGTGCAATCCTTCGCGTTGTCTGATAATAATATATATATTTGATTGATAATATTATAAAGACTATTATCTGTAGTTGAATAAATCACTAGTGTTAGGTTTAACGCTTGACCAGTATTCCTCAAAATACTTAAGATGTCCTCAATAGGGATTCATTACCTTATCCGCTATTTTGATCCACATTTTGATCCTTTTTTATGGCTTCCCTCTGGTGACGCACAGTATGCAGCAATTACCATCTCAGCTCAGCTTCTTTCTCTGGATCGACAAACCTTAATCTTTTTTCTAAAGAGTCTCCAATTGAAGCACACAGCAATAAATTTCCTTGAAGATGAATAGAACTAGAGATGAATTTTGCTAAAGTATAATTTTTTATTAAGTGATTTCATAAGGGAATTTAAAGTGGGAATTTGGCGCCCAACCCTCAGTTGGCACCTCAACGATGAAATGGCAGCCGTTGCCTTTGAGTTACCCATCATTTTATCATCAGTAAAGGTCTTCCCTATCCTGTCTAGGATTCTGTCATCAGACATCCTTGAGGCCTAAAATGGAAAGAAAATGAAAATTTGTCCCTAACATTTTCCTCTTGATCCCAGCAAACCAACCACATTTAGCAAGCGACCTGCATATGTAATGGTACTTGTTACCCATTAAGGCAGGTCATGAACCAACTGATCAATTTTCTAGTTGCAGGCGGCATCACTTGCCTCACAACTTGATCCTTAAATTCCCAATAAGTTGGTGATGAATCCCCAACCAATCCCAATTAGTACACCTGATAGTTAATCATTGATCAACTATCAGATGCTCCCATTTGTTGGCAGCTCTGCCTGACAAGATCTTAAGCATTCACCTGGATTGGTCCCCATTGGATCTGAACCAGGAGAATTACCTAAAATCTCCCAAACGTTGTTAACCCAAAATTGGGTTCAACTGATATCCAATTCACTTCACTATAGGAAATAATCCCCTAGTGACCCCTGATAATCTAATTGGCTGGGAATATGAGCAAAAATACCAACACATCCCCCCTCTTGCCTAGATTTTCAGTAAGAAAAGGATCAGGACAGGATAATACTGCTTTGGACATTAGGTCAAATACTTCTTTAGTTCAAGTGGAGTATGGTCCATTGATACTCAACGCTGCTCAGGATGACCTTTGACATGTGGCTCTCTTCCTCTTCCTCCTTGCTACCACCTATTCAGTGTAATGAACAGGCTTGCGCCAATTTTCACAAGTAAATTGGGAAGTAAGAGCCTCATAGCTGAATCTACTAGGGACCAGCCTGCCAGAGCCAATCCCTAAACCCATCTACCAAGTTTCATTGTTGCCATGCACCCTCGGATAACTGTCCACATGCTACAGGAGAGTACCAAGATCTACGACAACACCACGCTGAGCTCAATAGTGGAGCTCATGTCTTAGATACAATTATATTATTTAGAAGAAAATATTATTTTCTTATGCAAGCAATTCTTTATTGAATTTTGGGGGTTTCATAGAAGAAGCAACTGGAAAATCAAGCCAACCTATCCCCAAATAAATAGTACTTTGGTAATATTGAATAAGCTTTCTTCTACGCCAGGCTCTCCTGAACCGTCCATCACATCTTGGGCAAAGATTCCATACCCCACTGAATCATCGTCCATGCTGCTCATAGGTCTGACATCATATCAACTTGGACGCATTTCAGCTTTGTTTGGTCAAATTTCCCTTGCTCTGATTCCCTCAAATTTTGGGTTCCTTCCTATGAATTCAATATTTGGATCCAGTACTGACTGATCCAAAGTAATGTACAGATCAGGTGCAACCTGATCCATCACACTCAGAGTGCAGTTCCCACGATCTTCTGTCATGCCAGGCTGATTGATTTACTCATGATGATTTTAATCCCAGGATCTGGTTTTCCCACCATTAGGGCATATGACCCGCTGTCATATTCAAAATTCTTGGTCTGGCATCCTCAATTTCCTGATTCTTCTCCTCATCCTCAACAAGAGATTCTTGCCATCAATGTTCTTTTCATGGCGCAATTAAGAATGCTCATTTATATTCGCCCTTAACATTTTTTTCATAATAACCTCTTGGCTCATATCATTCTTAATTCTTCTCTGGAGAGCTTACCCCATTATTTTTGAGACTATTTTATCCAAAATTAGAGCTTTATTGAATTCAGAGCACATAATGTCAACTATCGTAAAAGTCCGACATCCCCCTCTCATCCAGATCATATGTCAAGTTTTGAGTCTCAGTACCAATAACTACTTGATAACATGTCTGATAAAGACCTTCAGTACTTCCAGCTGATGAGTCAATCTGCATGTCAGAATCTCTTCTATGGTCCTCCCAGGACTCATACTCCCAGTCAAGTACCTGTGGCCAGTCCTTCCATGGAATTATCAGAAGTAGTATCCAACCCTGACAAAACCATGTTAGCAATTATCTCGAATGACTCACAACCAATTCTTCCTCTGTCATCGATTCTTGAGTTAGATTTCAAAACTCTCCTAGATTTAGCTCCATTTTTCATATTCTCTTACCATCATCATTGAACCTCCTGAAGCAATGCCCTCTTATCTTGATCAATTGTTCTTTGCCAGATTGAACTTACTTCCAGAGTTCCTTTTCTGACTCAGACAGTATTAAAAGCCAGCTGTTTTGTCAACTGAACTAGCCATCAGAAACAGCAAACATTTTGAACCCCCTATGCAAAATTGAGGGCCCAAGTAACTGAGGCTCTGTCCATAGCTCTCACCCCTCTGATCTTGAAAACATCCTAGATCGAGATGGCGCAGCCTATGCTCTTTGCATTGCCAGCCAAGTTCTTCTAAGTTGGATCATGAAGCTTCCAGCCTCATCTGGATCTTATCGCTCATTCTGCTTTTGCTTCCAAGAAGCTCATACGTCATCTTCAGGATGCCATTCGCTCCCTGCATGACTATCTCATTTCTGGTGCATCCCATTAGTATCTTCCACTGATAGCTTTATTAGGGGCATTATTTGGCAACCCCGCCTAGTATCCCTTGCTCAATGCTGGCACATATGTTTAATGTTCTTGACAAAGCCCATTGGAAAGGAGTCAAAACCAATCTTCCAGCTATGGTGCCATATCAGGATTACTCAGGGATATTTGATTACTGCCTCTTCTTGTTCTGTTGCTTCCCTCCCCAATCTGGGGTATTGCGTTTGGCATGTTCTGACATTTCCATCTCTCTTCCCCTAGCCGCTTTCCCACAGGGATCAGCCTCCTTTCAAAGAACTTGATGTCACGATTTTGATATGACTGGATGATAATCTTGGGATCTCAGGGAGGAATCTGACAAACATATTATCAGTTATGATTATTTGAGTGCCTCGATATGAGGCGATATTAAAATATAATGGGTCTTTATTGGATGTATTGGGTTTATTTATCGCCTCTATATAAGAAGATAAGGTGATTAGGCGATGTCAACATTTGACAAATACAAAGTAAATCGCCTACAATTAGGACGACAGAGGATTAGAGAATAACAAATTGAATTTGAGGAGAATTGGTGGAATAGAATAGCTCAAGCCATGAGAAGCAGTATCGCCTGAAGCTGCTGTATATAAGCTAGACAGGCGATTGAGAGAAGGTAGGTTGTTTTTAGTGTAGATGAGATGGGACAGCGAAAAGTAGCTGGATTTATAAAAAATAAATAAAAAAATCAGTTGGGGCAATTGCTCCTATTTTTAGTACATTTTCAAGTGCGTCCAAAGGACTGACGATCCCCAAATCATCCATCCATTTGTCAGTGGGTTTGACCTGTGCGAATAACCTGACGGATATTAGCAATACCATCCAAAATTATAACAGTGGTGCTCACTACAGGGGGCCCATTGATTAACCACCTAACACTCCAGAACTCCAGTTGCCAGCCATGCCTTACCCAAGCTGTGTTATTGGGGAGTCTTCCCAAAATACTGCACCAGCTGGATATGAGGAACTTAAAGTCACCTTGGACACGGTGCTCAAAAACCAAGATTAACTTCTTCAAGAATGCAACGCGGGCATGCACCAACTTGATATTATGTTTAGTCAAATGCAAATCTTGGGACTACAAAAAAGAATTTGCTAAATGACTGAATGATACCACCCAACGGCTGCAATGTGCAGAAAAAAGATTGACCAATTCTTCTCAGTAATCTCTCTGGGACAATAATGACTATCAAGAAGAGGCATCATATGTAGGAGAAAACAACGCTAGTCAAAGCTAGTCAAAGCTACTACACCCAAGATGATAGCACTGGATACTCATATGAGTTGGAACAACACTTACCTCAAGTAATGGCAGTACCACCTACAACCGAAGGTCATGCTACCCCTGAAGCGACAGATATCCCAACTTCCACTAAGCCCACTCATCATCAAAAATCCACTTTTGGGCTTCATTCTGTTCTTCAGTATGGCCCCAAAACCCCGCAAACGATAGGAGGAAGTTAATATTGAAAAATACCCCCGTTTGACTGCAATGGAAACATTCTTGGGTTCTTTAAACAATTTGAGTTTGCAACAGATGGAGTCTCCAAAAAATAGAAGGCTAGGTTGTTAATATTTGCCTTAGATGTAGGAAGCACCAATCAGGTCACCTGTTACCTCCCAAGTAGTTTTGTCACCTATAAGGCCGTAAAGGACACCATACTTCGCTTGTTTGGGGGAAACTCAAAAATGTCACAGCGGAAAGCAGAATTCTTAACAATAAGATTCCATCAAAACAAGTTTTTCATAGAGGTTGCTAATCAATTCACAACAGAAGCCCATGTACAGATTAAAGCTAGGTACTTAGTGGAAGCTAACTTTTGCATTGCCATTTCCACCGCGATGAAGCCATATTGCGAACTTTTTAATGTTGATTCGCCGCTTCTGAATGATGATGTAACTCTGCTTAAGATTGTACAGAATTTATGTCAGGTATCCCCTAACTTTTCGCCGCTGAATGCAGATTGTAAAACTACCACTGCCACTGCACCCTCTTATTCTGGAGGATACTATCATCTGCCTCCATCTCCATTTAGTAATTTTTAACCTTTCTATAACTCTGCGCCTCATCCTTGGCCAAAATATAATCAACAGTTCGATCAGCATCAATGGGCTGCCATGACAACTGCCAGCAACCTAGTTATTGACCCAGACTCAACTATGCTGACCATCAAAAAAGCTTACAGACCTGGGGCTGGTTATGCAGAACTACCCCAGGCTTTCCAGTCTGGACCCGCTTATGATAATCCTGGACGTGGCTCTTATGGGGTTAACTGCTACAAATGCGGTCGCCCTGGTCATTTGGAAAAATTCTGCCATAATTGCCGTGTGAATTACGTACAACAAGACCAATACTATTAGGGAAAAGATGGAGCGGAGTAGAGATGGGACCCTCCTCCTCCACGATACCCACTCAAAACGTCCCTGAATCAATAGTAGTATACCCTATGAAAGTCCCTCAGTACAATGACGGAATTTTATACCAGCAGCTGGTTGGAGGAGTAAACATAATAACCCGAGCTCAAGCTAAGGCGGTTGCAGAGGAAGAGTCCCTCAAACAACTGAAGCCTTATGCCTGTCAAATGCTTGATCAAGCTTCCTCAGACCAACTTGATTCTACCGCAGATGCGCCAACTCTTATTTATTTGAGGCAAGATGACCAGGGGATGGACATTACCAAAATAGAGAAAGAAAGTATTGACATGAAATCTGAGCAGGGTCAACTCTGTCGTAGAAAGTTTTTTTCACCTCCAGATTGGGACTCAGATTTTTTCTGGTTATGTCATGGGTAAGGTTTTCGTGTTATTATACCTACTAACTGCCAATAGCTTCCTTCGGCTGGCACCCTGATTGATGTGCAAAGGGTGGGAATTGAACCTGCAACCTTCAGGTTGGTAGCCGACACCCTACTGACTTGCCTTCCACCCCCTGCGGATGCGCCAACTCTGAAAGGAGTGAATGTTGCCCTTCTGGTAGATGCCATTGTCAGAGAATACCCCCAAGTCAGAGAGGGGATTATGAATTTTCTTGGGAAAAGAGAGCCTGTAAATGTTCACATATTAAACAGTCAATATTCTTCTTATTTTGAGTGTACATACTGTGATATTTTTGTAGTGAAAAATAAAGTTCGCGCTATAATAGATACTGGTGCTCCAGTCAACATAGTTTTCACTAAGTTGATGGCAAAATTGACGTTGAAACCTGATGTGGACCATCGTATGGTTTATGGAACTGCTGGAGCTGTAAGCACTGTCTCCAAGGGAGCTTATAGTGCGCTACCTCTGCGCTTTGGGTCCAGTGTCATTGTGGCTCCAGTGATTGTGTTACTGAGTGAAAACTATGACCTTTTAATTGGAACCACTTTCCTGTGTCATTTTGGGGCTATTGTTGATATGAAGGAGGAGACCCTCGCCATTCTGGGTCAGCGGATCCCAATATACTTTACTATTAGTGGAGTACCAAAGGATCCGGTGCATATGAGCCATATCAACCTTACACATAGTGATGGGGTATGGCCTATTCGCTACCATTGACTAAAGCACAAGACACGGGCCCTCCCCCAGCAGATATATGAATATCAAGGGATACCTCTTCGAGCGGCAGGGCCCATATCCATCCCTTCCAGCCATCAAGTCTTAGTGAATACTGAGTTAGAGGTAGAAGTGCCAAGTGGGTTATATGGGGAACTCATTGGGTTCTATCATCAAACATGGTTTGAGCCGCACGTGGATCCAGGAATTAAACTTCTGGGACATGAGGAGATAAAGGTTTTGTTAGCAAACCTGCAGAGTGAACCAATGCAAATCCGCTGCCACCAAACTGTAGGATATCTACATCTGATTCCCATAGATGAGGTCTATCAGGTTCATGATTTTGGATCATTGGATGAATTTGGTCTACCAGTCAAAATATCAGCTAATGTACTAATGGTAGTTCCGCGGAGTAATTTAATGGAACTATTGGATGAACAAAAAGACCAAGCAATAGCTTTATTTCAGAACTATAAGGGGATTTTCACTGTCAACAATCATGATTTAGGGTGTGTTCAGGGGGTGGTCCATCGATTAAACAACAGCAATCATCCTCTGATAAGGTCTCAGCCAATACAACATTATTGGGCAGCAGAAGATGTGGTTGCTGAGGAAATTGGCAAGTTATTACAATAAGGGATGCTTGACATCAAAAAGCCCATGGACTTCACCTGTTCTAATTGTAAAAAAGAAGGGTGGCACCAACCATGTAGTAATAGACTACCGGAAGCTCAACAGTATTACAAAAAAGGATTTGTATCCCTTACCCAGAATTGATGATGCTCTGGACCAATTAGGGGGCGCCCATTACTTTTCTGCAATGGACTTGATATCAGGCTACTGGCAAATTGAGTTACCATTGGAGGAACAGGAAAAATGCGCTGTGATCACCTCTAAAGGCCTTTTCCAACCAATATGGATGCCTCAAGGACTGTGCAACGCCCTGGCTACGTTTCAGCGTGCCATGGACTTTATTCTTGGTGACCTGAATCTGTCATGCATCCTAGTATACCTTGATGATATTAACATTTTCTCTCGAACCTTTTTGGAGCACCTCGACCACCTTGAAGCAGTATTCCACCAGCTGGCTGAGGCCAACATTAAAATTAAACCTTGAAATTGTAACTTCTTCAAAGATCAGCTGGAATACCTGGGGTTTATGGCAGACTTAACTGGGCTGCAGCCACAACTGGCTAAGGTGGAGGTCATCAGCAAAATGACTACTCCCAATAGTAAGCGCGACATACAGGTATTTCTGGGAATGGTCAGTTACTACCGCTGCATTATCCCTAATCTTAGCTGTATTGGGGGGGCCACTATTCGAGTTGTTTAAAAAAGACACTGTGTTCAAATGGACGGAACATCATCAATCCACTTTTGAAGCACTTTTTATGGCGTTGAGAAGCACACCAGCGTTGCAATACCCTAATTTTAACCAGGAGTTTATCGTTCAGATGGATGTGTCACTCTCCGCTGTTAGGGCAGTACTTTCTCAGAAAGATGATGAGGGAGAAGAACATCCTGTTGCGTTCCATAGTTGTAGTCTGAACTGTCATGAGCGTAATTATACTGTGACCAAGTGAGAGTGTTTAGCAGTAATCTACACGTATAAACAATTCATAGTCTATCTGCAGGGGTAAAGTTTATAGTTGTAACCAATCACGCATCATTACGCTGGTTACAGAACCTCAAAGAACTGGAAGGATGGCTGGCTCGATGGGCTCTCAAGTTACAGGCTTATGATCCTGAGATTCTTCATCGGCTGGGAATGAAGCATCATAACGCTGACTATTTATCTTGATTACCAACTATGGCAGTGACAGCAGACCTCAGCGACGTGATGTATGCTAAGATTCTCAGCGTAAAATACAACAACGAACTTCTCCAAGTAATCAAAGTGTTAAATGAAATGCGCATGAATACTTCCAGCAGAATGGAGAATTGTACAAATGATTGGTAATTCTACGGTTAATTTCCCGCGCCCCTCAGCAAGGCTTGGAATCACTATGAGCGCTTACAGAGCAGTCGGGCATGGTGGAGTGCATAAGACTATGGAGTTGTTACACCCACAATACTATTGGGAAAGTATAAATTTTGATGTGCTTGAAACTATTTCCTGTTGCCATCAGTGCCAAGTGGAGAAGCCATTCTGCCATATGACATCATATCAGTTAGTGAAACCACATTTTTCTTGGCACACGGTATCCCTCAATGTCGTTGGCCCCTTGCCAATAGGAGCCAACCATTGTAAGTACATTCTAGTGGCTATCAACTACTTGACCTGGTGGGTTGAAGCAAGGGTGATACAAGACTTGGGGGCAGTTACGGTAGCTAGATTCATGTTGGAATGCATTATTCAGTGGCACAGCTGCCCTCAGTTTATTCTCACTGATAATGGTACCAACTTCACCTCGCACATCCTCCCCAAGCTGAACAAGCTTATGGGAATCTGCGGGGTTCTGATGACCCCATACCACCCCAAGTCCAATGGAATGGTCAAACGGGTGAATGGAACTCTGGTGAACATACTACAAAAATTAGTAAAGGATTGCCCTTCTGATTGGAGCTCTCCCCTTTCCACCACAATGTTTACTTATAACATTAGTTACCACCTGCCATGGGAAGAGTCCCTTCCAATTACTATATGGCTGACACCCATTTAATCTGACGTTGCTTTATGCGTGTGTAGAAGACACTGGCGGACTAGAACCCCACCACTATTTGACTAACCTCGCGAACATTCTGATCAAACTGCAAACCAAAGCATATTCCTTCAGCTTGGCTAAGAAGATTATGAATTAGGCCGATGATCAGGCATGTCGTAGTGGGCTGGCGCCATTCAAGGATGGCGATATGGTTCTCTTTCAAAATCAACATGGATTCAGGCAGAAGCACAAGTTAATTAGTATTTGAGTTTGTCCGTTTGAAGTAATAGAGAAAACTGGAGTTGACGCATATACCATCAATGATCCTACAAGTGGTCAGATCATTAACTGAGTACATGAAAAGTTCCTCCAACCTTACAAACAATAAAATCTTACTGTCCAGTCAAGGAGGGGGTAATGTCACGATTTTGATATGAGTGCACAATAATTTTGGGATAGCAGGGCGGAATCTGCCAAACATAGTATCAGTTGAAATTATTTTGAGTGCCTCAAGATGAGGCAGTATTGGGATATAACAGGTCTTTATTGGTTTAATGGATTTATTGGCTCGCCTCTATATGAGGCAATAAGGTGATAAGGCGATGTCAACATTCAACAAATATGAAGTAAATCGCCTACAATTAGGGTGACAGATGATTAGAGTCTAACAAGCTGAATTTGAGGAGAATCGGCGGAATAGAGTAGCCTAAGCCATGAGAAGCAGTACGCCTGAAGCCGCTGTATATAAGCAAGATAGGCAATTGAGAGAAGGTAGGTTGTTTTTAGCATAGACAAGATGGGACAACGAAAAGTAGCTTTAATATAAAAAAATAAATAAACCAATTGGTTGGGGCAATTGCTCCTATTTTTAGCACATTTTCAAGTGCGTCCAAAGGATCGATGATCCCCACATCATCCATCTGTTGCTCAGTGGGTTTGACCTGTGCAAATAACCCGACGTATCCTAAAAATACCACCCAAAATTATAAAACTTGGTTTTGAGTAGGTCTAGCCTTTGCTAGCGTCCAATCTCATATAGATTATGATGTTTGTTTACTCCTACTGCAATCCATCCTATCTCTCCAGGAGGCAACATAGACGTAATCATCCCCAAGTCAAGGGTAACCAATAAAAAGATAAAAATTATAAAAATATATACTTTTCTATGCGTTTTTTAATAATTAAATTTTTTGCTATATTTTTATCAATCTATTTATTTTTCTTCTTTTTTTCTATGGAACTTGACCTTTTCTGAGTTCAGCTCTCCATATTTTTATTTTATTCCCCAAACTGGATCCTAGGTATAGAAAAACCTACCAGTTTTCTATGGTTCAGAGGTCTTATTTACGGAGTTAACCATCTACTTTTGTTCAGTGGTCCTTTTTGGACTTGACCAAATCATCAGGACATAATCAACTTAATGGTTCAAAGGTCCCTTGGAACTCTTTTTCACTATTATTTTTTCATCAATCCACTGCTTTAAATACTTAGCATGGTTTTTTACTACCCTTCCATCCAAGATGTTCTTGATGAAGTAGGCATCAAACGCCATCTTGGCAATAATATCAAATGTACTCACCATCTAGTACTAAAAAAAATATCAAATGTACTCAAACACAACACATCTAATTTTTTTCTTCTTCTGAAAATATGCTTATCACAATAGGCAACTTTTTCGCCTATTTGGTTTCTGATAAAGCCAGTCAGTTCTTATTATTTATCATTTTTACTTTTGATCTTTTCTTTAATGTTGTATCAGATGCTTGCAATTGCATTTTGATCAAGAAATTCATTAATCAGTACAGGTACTGCTCAGCACACATCCCTGATGTTGGTTCCACCGCCAAATATAAAATTGGTGGAAAAACGGCCTTCCTTCCATATAGCAACTAAATGTCATTTTTCCCATTGCCATATGATGACTTATGCTGTAGTTGAGCGTCACTGAACTCAGGTATGTTCCCCACATAGAAGTTCTCCCTGAAACCAGATTCCTCAGAATCATGGCCAGAGTCCCATTGACCCATTCTACTAGTCCGTTTGTCTCCAGCTGATAAGGTACAGAGATGACTCCTTGGATCTCCAATATTTCATTTAGTCGCAGGATCACATGAGATGTAAAATTTGTTCTATTATCGCTCACAAAACCTGTGAGCATCCATATCATTATAATACTTGATTTAGGATAAACTTTGCAGTGCTTGTAGCGTCTACTTTTTCCAGGTCCTTTGTCTTACCAATCTCAACAGATGGTCAATTGCAAGATATGATGTATTTAACTCCCCTTGTGCTCATCGTCAGTGGTCCCATCACGTTGATGGGCACCATATGTGCTAGGAAAATCTGGTGTGGACCAGTCAGTATCCAGTTGTATTCTTGTGTGGCTTATGCAACTGCACTCCACACAAGCTAGTTAATTTGCGACAACATTGTTGATGGATTCCCAGTTATAGTACTGGTGAATATGATTGGTTGTTTTCCTCAGGCCTCGATGCCTAACAACCTTGTGAGCTGCTTGCAATATAGCTGCTCTTTCTGACGGCTTAAGGAATAATAACTGCTTCCTGTTAATTGTCGTAAATACTTGTCCATCCGTGGTCTTTTGTGTTTTGCATCACTTTTTTGAAGTACACCTTGGATTTCTCGTGGCTCATTCCTAATTTCTCCATTGACCATTCTCTTAAATAGTTCATCCGTCTGCTAATATACCACCTAAACCATTGGTAACCGCAATAAACCATCCACATTCTGATGATAAGCTCCAGCTCATTGGACTATCTCATAATCATAGCCTCTAGTTTTTGTGCCCATCAGGCCAGTCGTCCTTCTGGTTCTCTTAAATTGTATAGCCAACGCAACAAGGAGTGGTCTGATTTTGCTTAGAAGTGCGTTCCATGGATATACACATAAAACTGTTTACAGGCGTAAATGACCGCAAGACATTCATGCTCAGTCATGGTGTAATTCCTCTCAGCGGCTGAGAGTGTCCAAATCACATATACCACCAGATGTTCATCCTCTGTGTTCATCTACTTGAATCAATATGGCACCAATCGTTGTTAACAAAGTATCAGTTTGTATTAAAAATTTTTGACCAAAAAACAGATATTTTAAAGTTGGAGAATCTATTTAATACTGGTGTAATTCATTAAAGAACTCTGGGCCTCTTCACTCCAAACGAATCCTTTTTTTGAATCCTTCATTAAATGGATGAGAGCCCAGCGATTCTTGCTTAACCCCAAATGAATCTTCTATAGTATCTGACCATCCCAAGGAACACTTAGATATCTCGGACAAACTTTGATACAGCCATTCACTCCATGACTTCAATCTTCTGGGCTTGCACCTGCCGTCCATTAGAGTTGATTACATATCCCAGATATTCTAACTCTTTCTTGAAGAAGTGATACTTCCTCGGCTTAAACTTCAGGTTGGCCATGGATATTCTCTTGAAAACTTTCTCCAAGTGGTGAAAATAAGTGAATGTCCTACTGAAAACATTTATATTGTCCAAGTACACCAGGACGCATGACAACTTCAGGTCATTTAGTATGGCGTCCATGGCCCTCTGTAACGTCGCAGGTGCATTGCATAGATCCTGGGGCATCCTCTGGCTGATAAATTTCCTGCGCAGTGATAATGCAAATCTCTCGGTATTCTCTTAACAAATCAATTTGCTGATATCCCAATATTAGATCCACTGCATAGTAATACTTCACTTCTCCGAATTGATCTATTATAATGTTGATTCTTGGTAGTGGGTATGAATCCTTCTTAGTAATTTTATTAAGCTTCCAATAATTGATCACCACCCAATTAGAGCCATCCTTCTTCTTCATGATAAGGATAGGGCTTGCCCATGGACTTGACAACGGAACTAGAAGCCCATGCTTCACTAGTTTTCTGATTTCTCCCTTCACTACCCGCTTTGGCCACTTTTGATCATTGGATCAGTCTCATTCTTATCAGCAAATTTTCTCCAGTATTGACCTTGTGGATTACATCTCTTACGCATCCCAAATCATGGTTGTCCTGGGCGAATACTTCCCAATACTAATCAGTAAATCTGAACACCGCCACCTGATGTCTGTCCATCAGATCAGCGAGTTGCTCTCAATTGACCAATAAATTGATATTTTTGGTTACCCCTATTGGTAATCCCATTTCATTGAGGGTCCCAAAATTGTGGACTTTCCTCAATTCAGTTGTCAGGATTAGATGAACAAATGCGATGATCTGATTCTTCTCAATCTTCATCTGGTTTTCACTCAAATTTTACAGGAAAACTCGAAATTCTCCATGGCCTGGAATAATTATTCCAGGAGCCAACCAAGCCTCTACAGTGGACTTATTCCAGGGGCTTCTGACTTTTACATACAGCAGCTATGGTATCTCCAATGTCGACCTGGTTTTGACTATAGTCTGTGGGTCTGGCGGTATGGTTCTTGCACTCTTAACCCTCAAAGAATTTTTCGTTTTTTTAGGATTTCCATTAGCATTCTTGTCACTTCCAGCCAACTTTTTGGTATCAAATTGGGACAATGCTGTCATTGTAAATCAGGTTGATGAAGTTATTTCTCCTAGTCAATGGAACTTCCCCATCTTTCTGATAAACCAAAGGTAGCGTCTGACCCAATATGGTCAACATATTATCCTTGTGGTTACATTTAACTCCATATTTTCATAGAAACTCCATCCCAATCAAAATATTGTAGTTTTGGTTGGCCAAGACTATTGATGGGGTGTATACCACTAAGGATCCAAATTGAAGTGGTAGATCACTATACGCTTCACATGAGATGGTGGTATTCAGCCCATCTGTCCCATATTTTTTCTTGTGTTTTAAATCAGGTGAGATCTTCATCCTCTTCACCAGCTTGGTCAAAACAATGTTGACGGGCAATCCACTGTCAACTATTGCCCTCAACTGTACTCGATTAACAAGTATTTTTATATACATACACTCATATTATTGTAAAATTGCATTTACTGAGTGTATAGCGGCATTATTTTCTGAATTGAGGGTGTGAATTACTTGCACCAATAGATCAGGAAACAATCTCTTAATTGTGTTAAGGGGGATTGACAGGTTTGCTTTAAATAATTTGACTTAAGCCAATTCTTCTGTATAATCTGCAGCTTGAATCTTGTCCGCCAGTTGTTGCGCATATAGCCAAGCAACTTCCTTAAATATTTTGGGGTCAATCCCCTTCGCTCCAAATCTTGTTACCACGTTCACATCTAAATTAACCACTTGATATAGCTGACCCTGCACTAGATCATCAATGAACAGGTCACTAATATCAATTTCTTCATGCATAATATTGGGAGAAACTAGATTTTACGCAGCTCTAGACTGTTCCCCATCTAGGCCGCAGGCCCTTTTCCCAACTCCTGCGTGAATTTAGACTCTTTCATTTGGACCACGTTAATCTGTTCTTTAGACTTCTTACAATGTACAGCAAAGTGTCCTTTTCCTCTGCATTAAAAGTATTCCTTCTTATTAATTTGCTTAAACTATACAGGCTTATTTTCTGGCACGGTTCAGTTATTGAACTCCTTAGCGCCCTCGGTTTCCTTTGTGGGATTTGTATTTTAGACTAGATTTGATTTGAAACTTCTATTTGGAACATCAAAGGTTTCTCTAAATAGTTTCATGTGACCCATTATCTGAGAGATGGTAACTCCATTGTAAACACAGAAAACGTCATTTTATGCAAAATGCAATAAGGCCAAAGGGCCTCTTGCAGTGTGATCCATGCACCAAAATCATCCATCACTTTTGCTCCAACTAAAATCTGCGATTTTT
>JAKSZP010012459.1:0-48010 GCA_022478985.1 Massospora cicadina
CCTGTGGGGATGTCACAGTGTCTATCCAGTTCAAAACTTGGGCATAGTGAGTTTGTCTGGATGAAGTTTACTCCATCTTGGTGCCTGTGCCACCAGGCATGACAGTGTAAAGGACTCTGAAGCTATCCTACGATTTAAGCATTCTACTTCTGTGGTGGTATAGTGTAAGATTTGGGGAGAAAGCTCAATGGTGAAAGAATGAGATCTATGCGTGACATAGACATCAACTGCCCTTTGAACACATGAGGGCGAGACATGTTGAGTAAAAGAGGGGTGTGCTTGGGGAGGGTGTTATAGAGGCTGAGGTAGCTTTCAGGATGCAAATTTCTGGTGTCCCTGCAGAGAGGTAATTGATGAAGGCCAGCAGTTGGTGGTTGGGTCGTCCCAGCAGTTTAGGTCTACAACCACAAAGGTATTTGGGGGAAGGGATAAGAAACCACATCTGAGAGAAATTCTTAACGAATATATGCAAAAGTTGGTGCATACATGTTAGCTAACGTTTGCACTTCGTTGCGCCACAAAAAGGACACAACCAGCACATGAACGTCCAGAAAGGTTGTTTGTGATATTAATTTAAATTACAGTTCACCCATGCAAGCACCCCACAGTGCGGCGACCAAAAGAAATGGGAATGGAGGAGCATGGTTGCCCAAATGTACTCAGCACCTTGTGTACAGTGGGTTTCTAGAATTGCCAGGATGTCCACAGGTAAATTTTTTTTAAAGAGACTCATTTTTCAAGCCCATAACGGATAGGCCCTGACCACAGCGATGTTCAGCAATCTAAAGTGAGAGAGACCCCCATAGCTCCTTAGGAGTGAGGGAAAGTACCCCCTAGCCTTCCCCTTCATCTTCATAGGAACGCAATTTAGTTTGAGAGCGAGTGTTTGAAGCAACAGAACCATAGTCATCTTTAGGGGTGATGTCAAACTTTTTAGTTTTGCCATTTTTGATATTTTTCTTTGAACAGGTTTTTGCAGTTTGGTGCTCCTCCATTGCACCATCGGTGGGCACAAAAAACTCAGGTGAGATTGGGTGGGGAGATTCAATATCAATTTATGTGCAGAGTGCATGCACAGTTAACTAAGAATGAGTTATTGGTCCTTTATTTAGTGTGCCCAATCCAATTGGTTGACAATTTTTAATTCCGACAATGTGGAAAATGATCACTTTCAGCTTGATTCTGGGCAGGCGGGATCACATGTGCTGCTGTAGCCACCGCCTTGGATGCTGCTCTATGTTTGTTTGGCCTTCTTTCACTAATGTAGGGATACAGGCTTAACCTGGATGTAACAACCTTGTACGCCCCAAGGAAAGGTGGCATCAGTGTCAATTGCGGGCTCATATTGGGCTTCAGCATTTCCCATTGACTCTGGTAAAACCTCATTCATAGTGGCACCCTCTCTAGTAGGGCAGGTGCGTGCTTTATAGCCTAAATCATGACAAAATGTGCAGATGAGCGGTGCACTGTCCACTGTAACATGGGATGGGTGGGTTTCTTGCCCATCAATCTTAAGAAAACGTTGTGCGGAATCTGGTTCAAGTTCTCTGCAACTATGGCGGAAGGGATGATCACTGCAATTTCCTTACCCATCCTAAGCTCAGAAATAAGCATAAATTTTTACATTTTAAAAGAGTAAGATCCCATAATTTCAAGCCCACCTCAGAGATGGTGCACAAGGACTGCACGTTTGACAGTTGTGAGGAGAAAATCAAAAGTCATAAAAATTTGGTTTGATTTAGTCCAATGTGTGCACTTTTTTGCCAACCAGTTGACTGTCTGGGAGGTCAACCACCATATGCACCTTTTCAGTGGCGTCTGCTGCTTGCGCTGATTCAAACCCTATGTTCAACAAACCCTAAGTCATTGTATGCGGTGCTACATAAATAACAGACAGGAAATGAGCGCTTATATCTCCACAGAACTTCTCCCAGAGTGCCGTTGAATTAATATCCAGGAAAACTCAAATTCCAAACTCCACCGACAACAATGGCTGAGAGTGCTGAGTTTTTATGTATTGGTTGCATTTTGCTTGCCACTCTAAAATTTCTGACAAGATACTCACCGCGGGTTCTTTATTTTTGTTTTAGCCACTGTTGTCAATGGGGAGTTCATTAACCTTGGGAGGTGCAAAAACAGACCCTTTGCCTCATACCACGCTTGCCAAAATCTTGCCAGGCTTTGGATGCACGCTCATCTCCCCTGTGCAGAATATCAAACTTACTGTCTTGAATCGAATCAATTGCAATTTGTGATTGAAACAGGAAAGAAGAGTTTTAGGTAAAACCTATAAGTCATCAATTGTAACCATAAAATTTACATCCTTTTGTGAATTACAAGTAATCCTATAGTTGAAACCATTGCTGAGCAATAGACTGGAAATTAAAAATATTAATAGAGTTTAATCTATAAGATGGAAAATGTGTGCACTGAATTATTAATATAAATTAGAGCTTAACCTAATCTGAGCTGGATAATGTGGTAATTTATAATGATTCTAACATCTTCCCAGCTTGACCATAGTATCAAGCTCACATGTCAAGTCCTTCTAATAATTATTGGTACCAATGTAATGGATCACTCTTCCCAAAAAAGACGCCAACCTTTTTCAAGCAGTTAGTTGTGCTTTCAAAGGAATATCATATATGGCCTCACCAGATCCCATGTCACAAATCAAGTGGATTAGTTTAATCTTTCCGCTGAACTTCCAGTAATAGTTCCTATTCTAAAGAAGAAATAGGGGTGCTACTATATCAAATAAGTCACAGTCAGATCTTCCTCTTTCACCTATTGACAAATTGGACTTAGATTCTTTACCAGATTCAGCTTCATTATCTTTTGATCCAATGAAAATCATTGAGCCCTATGAGTCCATAACTTCTAGTATAAATCAGTTTTTTCCCTCTTATTCAGATTTGCTCCCAGAGTTTCTGTA
The DNA here is from genome assembly GCA_022478985.1 of Massospora cicadina. Taxonomy (NCBI): domain Eukaryota; kingdom Fungi; phylum Entomophthoromycota; class Entomophthoromycetes; order Entomophthorales; family Entomophthoraceae; genus Massospora; species Massospora cicadina. The sequence continues at coordinate 2,936 of JAKSZP010012459.1, forward strand.
TTTGTTAGGCCAATGTTATAAGCCAATGGTCCTACCAACTGAACTGACTGCTGGTAATTGCAATAACTTTGAGCTCCCATATGAAGATCTCAATAGTAAATTTTCCATGGTCCTTGGTGAAACTCTCAACTCTGTTGATCTTAACCACATCTTAGACCATGATTTTATAGTCTACACTCTTTGTTTTGCTGTTCAAGTCCTTCATAATTGGGCCACAAAGCTTTTGCCTCCCCCAACTTTCACTTTTCTTATTGCTTCCAATTTCAGAAAGCTTACAGATGTCACCTTCAAAATGCCATTTGCTCATTGCATGACTACCTCATATCCAGAGCTTCACATCTAAATCTCCCCTCAATGGACCTGATCAAAGGTATGATTTTACAATCACCTGCCTATGTCCCTTGCACCATGCTGGTCCACATGTCAAATATGCTTAACAAAGCTCACCGGCAAGCACTTAAGATTCAAGTAACCAAGGCCTGTGCCATATAGGTATTACGCAGGATTATTTGTAATTGATATTCCTTTGTATCTGTTATCCCCTTCAATCCAGTGTATCATATTTATCAAGTGCAGACACTTTGATTTCTCTTCCCTAGTCACTTTTTCACAAGACTTGCCTCAGATCCAAAGATCTTAGTTTGGGTTGAATTATCCCTTGCAAGTAAACGCTTGCAGATCAATTTTACACCCTATTTACTTCTATTGTTGTTAACCTCCCTACTCTAAAAGGCATCAAAGGTGTAATCATCCCTGAGTTTTTGCTTTCAAAATAAAATATATACAAATATACTTCTTTTTATTTTATTTTATTTTTATTTCATTATATTTTTATTTTTAATTAATTTTTCATTTTTATTTCATTTTCTATCTATTATATATATATATTTATGATTATAATAATTCAAGTATCACTATCATTATCATTACCATTGGTATTATCTTTCTGTACCAATATTTTAAGAAATTGCTTATAACTTTGTTGTTATGTAACCATCATAGATTTTTTTGATTGTATAGGCATCTGTTGCCTATTTCAAAATAACTTTGAATAGACCTATACATAATTCATCCTTATGAGGCTGGAATTTGTTCACCTGGTCATAGTAAGCAAACTTACTGCCAATTGTCATTTACTTGCAAACAAATTGTTAGTTTCCCTTCAATAATAGATTATTGCCATTATGTGCTATGCCTAATGTTTATCTTAATCATTCTTAAAGTTTATAAAAGGATCTCTTTGTAATATAGGAATGGAAACATTAATATCATCAAGATTTGGCTTAAGCAAATTATCTACATTCTTGGCATTTTGTGGCTTTTCAACCAGTTGACAAGTACTAGGCGAGCAACCTCTTTTACTATTTCTGGACTAATAATCTTGATTTTTGCTTAGATCTCATTACAGCATCTAAATTCTAGTTTAGGACTTGATAAAGTGGATCCTTTTCTGGGTCTTCAAAAGATTAAATCTGAAATGTCTAATATGTCAAGGAAAAATATCAGGTGGAATGGGGCTTTCTGAAGTTCTAGATCATTCCTCATCTAAGCTGTTGATTTTTTCTCACAACTCCTCAGTATTCTCTCTTTTTACTAACCTGAACAAAGTTCATCTGGTCCTTAGTTTTCTTGAGCCAGCACTAAGCAGCATAATGGCCTGTACCTCCACATTTGTTGGAAGTAATGTATGGTTTATTCTAGGCCATTTTTGATATTAGGAGGACTTCCTCATCTGATATGTAAAATCCTTCTTCATATTAGGGTTCATTTCCAGATTGGGTTGAAGGCTAGTTGAGGGTTGAAGATTTGATTCAGTGCATTGAAAGTTGTAGCCAACATTCTCAATTACTTTACCATTTGAGAGTCAGTAGTATTGTTGTAACACTAGCACCATGAATCAGTGTTAATTTCAATAAGGTTGGAGCATTGTTTGCATTGTGATGCGAGTTTCAAAATTGCTCATTGTGTTATCTACAGGCAAAACTTGTGACTTTTGATAAAACCAATTGCAAATGCTCCCACAGTTTCATCTTTCAAAAATTTTATCACCATAAAAACTCTTGCTTTTGCCATCCATCCATTTGGAGCTACCGAATTTTCTTTATAACCACGTTCTTTACTTTATTATATGACTAATTATCCCCCTGAGAATGGGGTAAGACTAAATTCTGGAAATTCAGTTTTCAAACAATTGATCACTATAAAATCTTTCTGGTTATTGCTACATCCAAAAATAGCCATTTCAAATTATCTTAAGAAGGCTGTGTATTATCCTTATGGAACGTTGGCACTTTAGGTGTAGCCCAAAATTCTTTAATTATTATATGAAAATTGTAGGATGAGTAACGCAATCTGTCATTCTAGCACTTATTGGAGTGTTACTCAGGAAAATCTCCAAAATAGCGGCAAAAGCACTTGGCATATTCTGGGGTGGGCTGAATGCTCTCCACGTTACTTTCTTCCTCATATAAATTATGGTCGCCCAATTCAGTTTCCACTTGAGCACAAGTACATTTATGGGTTTCCATCCTATGTACTTGTTTCAAGAGTTGTCCATGCTTCTCCCTTAATAAGCAATTTTTTCCAGCTTCTGCTTCAATTGCAACCTTGAACATTAACAGGTCCTTAACAATTTTGGCATGTTTCTTCTCTAATTAAGAGAGTTTTCTAAATGCTTTATTATAACTTTTACACCAACGTTGGTTTCTTCTTCCTCTTTGTCAATTTGTTCCTCCATTTTGGTTAGATCATCCTGGGTTGCATCATTAGGGTGTTCTTGTTAATACTCTCCAACTCCTTCCATAACTGCTGGATTTCACCCTTTATAGAGTAAAAAGTATTCATACTTCAACAAGTCTCAACTTATCCTGTAGTGAGCATCAAATGTAAACTATTTTGGTGAGCATACTGCACAGGTTCAGACTTGTTTAAAATAATGATAACTAGTTGTATTTAGACAACTATCCAGTCAAGACTTCTTTACAAGTGGTTCCATCCCACTCAGGTATACTCTTAATGTTTGCTTAAAAACTTAACAAGGGAATTTATTCCCTTCAACTCTTCAATTTGTATCTAATAGTATCATATATTTAATTGCGAGATTATGTCTCTTATTAAAAATGCATTGGTTTTTGAGGATGATTGAAGCTCAACCTATGAGGTGAAGCAAGGAAGAGTAATTAAATATCCTCACAACCTTCACCCTTGGGATTGACTTCTGAACATAGCTAGCTCCATCGCCTTAGTCAGCCCCTTTAAAGAAGCCTTTACAGGTTGGCGTCCAACTATTGGTATCAAGACCAATTACTAATTTTTATAGAGGCGCGTTGCCTAAGTTACTCCTACAAACAACCACAAAAACAAGAATTAAATTGCTTCAGTAGTTTTTAAAACGCCCCATATCATTTGGCGCCATATCTCAAATTGATTCACAGCAGGTATCTAATTATCTGCTATTCATCCAACATCAAATTACCTATTAACATTATTAGGAATAATCTTCATTAGGTCATTAATCGTAATTAATCATCAGATTTACTTTTTTTGTGAATTACATGTAATCCTTTAGTTGATAACCATTACCAAGCAATAGAATTTAATTAACAATCTTCATAAAGCTTTCTCTATAATATTGAAAATAAATGCACCAAAGTATTATAATGGATTGGAGCTTAATCTAATCTGGGTTAGATATTGTGATCATATATAAAAATTAAAACACCTGACCTAGAATTGGGCACAACCCACCAGCCACAGAACAAATTGTCACTGGCTCACTAGTCGAAATCACATCCCAAATTTTTTTATAAATTATTTAATGCCAATTTTTCAGTCAGATCAGTTACAAACTAGCCTCCAAAACGCTTCAGTGTCTCAATCCTCCAAAACTCAATTCCAAAAAATGAATGCCATTAGTGCACCCCTCCTCTTATTCCCCCATCCATTTAGCTTTATAAGGCAGCACTCCCAACAGGTTCTGCTGTCACTCCATCTTCCTTTTTGCTTTCCCTTAGTTTCTAAATAAAACAATTTTATTTTCTTTATTAAATTAAAAAGTTTGTGGTGTTGATTTTAAGCTGTGTGTTCTAATTCTGGATTACTTGACTAGTGTTTGAAATTTCCTTGCTCACCTTACACCCCACATTGAGGATGACTGTAACAGTAATATTCTGAATGTTGCTCTGATAGTAACTCAACTTAATTTGCAGTGAAATTTTTGTATCAACAAACTCCATGACATAATGGAGCAACATGTTTTGTCCTTCTCCACCCTGCCATATAGGTGGGGTGATGCGTTAGCCTTTTTATAGGATAATAATGTTCAAACCTTGGTTAGTGTGGTTGTTTATGAAAATTTACCCCACTCCTTGAATCAAAACTTCTATGCCGTGGTTAAGGAGTATCTTCTGGCCCAGATAACTTTGGCTTATACCCCTGTTCCAAGCGTTAAAGTGTTTGGTTCATATTTCTTCCCAAAACATTTCCAGTTTTGGTGGGACACAAGTGTAGGGTGTGTTAATAATTCCTGATTCCAATTCTCGTCATTATAGATCCACAATTATGTGTTATGGTGGGGTAATCTCTTCTGTTGAGTCTGACGCCGCTAGGAATAAGATGGTTCTTAATCCGTTGGCATTTGTTGTTTTCAATATAACATACAGAAGTTGAGATAGCCCATATAGCTGAAGAAAATGTTCTTTTTTGATGATAGTCTAGTTGATATTCCAGTGTTTAACCTCATTTCATCATTTATGTCCCATAAAGTTGTAATTAATAAAATAATGCTTACTTTTTATTATCAGTTATAATTATGTTGGGATCCCATAAAGTATCTGTTGAGGCTTCTTGGATACTGGAGTAACTGAGAATTTTATGAGCGCGAAAAGCTGCTCAGGAATTGTATTTAGTTTTTTATAGGATTTTCTGTAATAACCGCTTCTTTAGCCCCTATGACTTGTTATGTGGTGAGAAGTACTGTACTCTTCTCAATGATTAGTTTGGCTTCTAAGACCGGTTTACCATGGTGCCTGATTTATTGTTCCCAGTCATTCTTGGGTTATGCTGTTGGTGGCATCTACAGGCCAGTATTAACCTGGAGCCCAGCCATTATTCTTTTGCAAACACTTACTCATATGGCAAGTTCCCATTCATTGATACCTTCTCACTTACCAGAGTTGTGGGTTTCATCATGGCACCTCCCTCTCCATCTTTTGCTACCTAAGTTCCTTATGATTGTTACAGTAGAATGACATTTTCAATATGGATAAAGCCAATCGCCTTCCACTTCACTCTGAGTACAATCTAGGCTTCTGCCTGACATTTGATGTAATTAATATTAAATGTCCTCTTTACCCAAATAAAAGACAGGAAGACAAGCCCCTGAATGTGTTTAAATGACATGCTCCAGAAGAGGTGGATATTTCAAAAATCCTCTCCCATTGCTTCTCTCAATATGTTGCTCAAAAGGCCAATGATACTTTGCACCCTTACATGAATTACGGCCATTTTAATAATATAATGGTACAAAATCCCTACCCCTTCCCCTAGAACAAACCATCAGCTAGGCGATTGCAAAATACAAGGTGTTTTTGATCTTGACCTTATAAACGCCTTCAAAAAATTTGGGTAGAAGAGGGCCAGGAGTGGCTTATGACCATTTATATTAATAGGGGTATTACGCAGCTCTTTGTAATGCCTTTTTGGAATTAAGAACGCGCCTGCCACGTTCCAGCATATCAGGTTTCAGCTCAAACTGAAGATTTGAGTAAATCTGATGATGGGATTTGAACCTGATCTAAGAGTTTGGAGAAAATTTTGATGGGGACAATTTTTAGATAGAATTGTCAAAACCTTCTGATGTTGGGGTCTAAACCCAATCTAAAAATTAAATAGAAGTTTAAAAAATGTAACCAGATGCCGCAAAATCCTAAGATAGCAAATTAATATAGTTTTGCTTGTAAGCGCTTAGAGATTTTTCCCAGGGGCTCTTACTAATTACTATGTAAGTTTGTTTGAGTAAAAATAAAGGTTACATTATTTTTGCCAGAAATTTTAATTGCCACTATTATAATAGTAAAGGTACAAGGATATGTGCCAATTAAGGAGCTAATTTTATAATTGAAAACATTTATTAAAGAAAAATAAAATATTCTTGCGCCTGGGCGTAGGTTGCCCTGAACTTTACTTGGATGGCTGGATATCATCACCCTTGTCCCAAAAAAATTGGTGCATCCTGCCAGGTCATCCAGAGTTCCCTGAAAAATTAATAATAATGGATGATAGTTATTTGTCAATAAAAACCTCTTCAGATTGTGAAGCCAATTGCCTCAGTGACTGTGAAGTTAACATGCACATAGGAGAACTGGCAATGCGTCGCAAACTTTATTACCTGCATCTAAAGAGGTGAGCCTCCACACCCCTTCCATGGAGAATTACCAATTACAAATCTTGGAAAAACTCAAGCCCTCCAGATCCTCCTCACTGAGACCTTCATCCTAGAAGGATGAGCAAATAAAACAATCCCTTTAAGTACCAACCCCCATGATGAGCTTAACTTCCAGTTCCTCGCTTGATGGAGATCAGGCTGAGGAAGGATGTTCAGAGTGCTATTTGCGTTAATTTGTGCATCCCACACTGTACCATCTGTTACAAGTAGCTGGGTTCCATTATAAGGAACTGCTTCAGCTTTTATAGCAATCAGAGTCTTTGCATTTGAAACTCTCCATTTCTAACATTCTGCCTCCCTCTTCAGCAGCAAGAATCAAAGTTCTGTATTGAAAAATAGACAACTCATCAATGAGATGTAGGCTGTTTTAACACGTCTTGATGAAGGAATTATGAGATTCTTCCATCTGGAGCTCTACAATCATTTCATTAGATTATAAGTCATCATATATAACAAGATTGAGGATTATATCACAGGAGTACAAACACAGATCAATAACTTGATACCCTCCATGGATGAACGCCTCCATTTTCTTGAGAAAATAATATATATATTTGAGATACCCAAGACAATTTTTGTTCCTCTCGACCACCTGGAATTTTAGGTGACGCTGGTCCTCCTGGAATACCTGGCAAACCTAGAATATCTGGGTGAAATAGAGTGCCCAGCCAACATGGGTCCCCTGGGCCCTCCTGGCTCTCCTAGGCCAGGTACCGGTTTGGAGATACCTGAAGATTAGCTCCATTCATTAATACAATGAATCCAAGAATCTCAATTTTATAACTAGGACGTGTAACTTAATGAGCACAACTCTTTTGGGATGGATGCCTCTTCCCCTTTGAAGTTTCTTAAGGTGCTCACCACAGATGACTTGGAACCTTGGCTTCTCTAAACTCCTTAATATGAGGATTTAAACAACAAAAGCTCACCACTGAGAAACATCAACTTGAGCTTCAAGGCACAACTTGTCAGTTTAAAGAATGTAATAAAGAAGTTGTTCAGCTCTTCGCCACAAAAATGGCCCTTTGGGCTGCCCATGAGCAAGTAGATTTAATTATTGATGGTGTAAATGATCTGCAAAGTCAAGTGGATGCTTTTTTTCAAGGATAATATCATGATACTGTTTCCTCTTTAGCTGAAAAGACGCCTATAGTGCATCTTCATGTTGCTTGGTCTCCAACTCCTCCAAATAACAATTTTAAGTACTCCTTTACATTTTAAGTATGCCCGAGGGGAAGGGAGCGATTTCTACTTCTTGTACTGCTATATAAAAGTACAATGGAGGAAGCTAAAGATTACCAACATCTCAAACAAATGACTAACTGCCTTAGCCACATAGCCCAGGATATAATGGTACCACATTTGAAGACCTGTCATACCTGGAATGATGACAATGCTGCTTTTCTTCAGAAGTTCAGTAGTGACATATTTTTATCCAACCAGAAAAAGACGTTTATGGGAATCAGCCTCGGTTGGGGAAAATCCATTAAAGAGTTTGTATAAGGTTTTATCTTGAGGCCTAAACTATGGTCTCAGGAAATCATCTCACGTTAAATAATCTTATCACCTCCTCCTTATTGGCATTAAAAACTATTCCCACATAAAACTCTATATTAAAGATAAAGCTCAACCTTAAATCTCTCATGCATATCAAGGAAGCAATTATGGAGATTACTGATAGTCTTTTTAAAACTACCAGGCCACCAGTCCTAACAATAAGACTCAGCCTCAAGTTTTACCAATAACTCCCCCTATTAACCCACACCTGAGTTATATAGCAACTATTCCAAGTGAACCAACCATACCATAAACCACTGCCACCAACTTCACTAATTTAAGGCAGCAAAAGATCAGTCATCTTAGGGAAAGAGGCTCCCTCTGTTGTTAAAACTCCAGTGCCTCAACCTTCTAGATCTATGTCTAGTACTTCAGGTTGCTTTGTAATAGCTGACCCTACTATACTTAACTTACCTCTTACTATTCAACTCAATAAATCCATTAAGCTTTATTATTTTTAAATTGATCATTACTCAATCAAATTCTTACAGTTAGCTCCTCTAGTGAGAGCCAAGCATTAATAAACAAAAATTTTAAACAAACTGAAAACTCAAAGCCTGGCTGAAGCAAAATCCTCTTCTCGCCTCACTAAAAGTATTTACTACTGTTTAAGAGCTGTTAATTCCAAAAAATGGACTTTCGGTGGTATAAGTGGAACTTGTTGATCACAAAGTTAAAGTCTAGGCTATAATTGCTACTGGATCTCTGATTAAAGTTATATTAACCCAACTTATACAGAAAATCAAAATGGCTCCTGACTTGATCCACAAAGATGAATATGGGTTGGCTGGAAACAGTCTACTAAAGCTATCAAAGCATACTTTGCCTTACCTATCCAGTTTTGAAAGCTCTTGATTACCACCCCTTCTACCACGTTAGAAAACAAATAATATGAACTGTAATTGGAGTCTAATTAATGCGGGAGTTCAATTGATCTTTAATCACAAGAAAATATCTTTCACTCTTGGGATATCAGATACCACTAATATTTGACTCCTGTCTAAAAATAAGGGCCACTAAAAACGTACCTGCCTCAACAACATCCTCTATCTGTAAAGTAGAGTATCAAAACTAGGGGTGTAGAACTAAGTAATCTCTGATGCAGTAACACTGAAACGGGATAATCCTGTATGCCCTCAGTCCTATAGTATAACACCCAGTTCTCAAATTATTGTGTATTTCAGAATTAAGATTCACATTCCCTCTAATTAATTTTTTTAAATTATACAGACACCCTAATCCTTTTATCAAAGTGGCGCTGACCTTACCAGGAATTTTAGACCCCTCATATGGGAAATTAATCTCCATTCTATTAGTTTTTACCTAATTGGACACTCCATGTTCTACAGCACTCTCTCATCGCCTATGAAAACCTCTATCCTAATGAAATCGTCACCAATGCAAGCAGTTAGGCTCTCTAAAAAACTTAAGGTCTGATCCTTTAACAACCATAACTGAGCAGAAGTAATATTGGTGAAAGCCTCACTCTCTTAATGAATTTAAGAATGTAGAAGCCCTCTTTGAGGAATATAATGATATCTTTTTGGTGGGACATGTTGATTATGAGAAGTTGTCTAGTAATTCACCAAGTAGATTCCAAAGATCATCCCCCATTTAAATCTCAGGCCTACCAAAAATCTAAAGTCAGGTAGTCTCAAGTAGCTCTGGAAATAAAACAACTACTAGAGGCTGAGTCTACTTGTACCATCTAAAGGCCCTTGGGCCTCCTCACTTTTGCAAACTGTAAAAAGGATGGTGGACATTGAGTTATGTATTATTACCAACTAGATTCCATTATTCAAAAGGATGGTTATCTTACCTCATGTAGATGACTCCTTACGTCTAATGTCTGGATCACAGTATTTTTTGGCAATGGACTTCGCCAGTGATTATTAAAAGATTAAATTACCCCTGAAGACCGCAAAAAATGTGCCCTTATCTCTAGTGAAGGGCTATTCAAACCTACTCTGATGACACAGGGGCTATAAAGCACCCCTGCCATCTTCCATAGAGCAATGTATGGATTATTAGGGGATTTAAAACGCTATTATCTGTTAGTCTATCTTGACAATGTAGATGTTTTCTTACAAACTTGTACCACTCACTTAGCACACCTAAGGGAGGGTTTCTGTAAGTCCAGGGGAACGTCCCCTGGGTGTTGACTGGGCCATTTTTCTGTTTCTGAGAAAGAAGGTACCAAAGAGGATAGCTGTACCTCTCATCACTCAGGGCGATCTTGACCACGTGGTAGATGAGCGCTGGGTAACAGCTCTTCCACTTTGGATCCCTCCTCCGGTACTCACACTTACCTCAGCAGAACTGTTATGGAGAATTAGTGAAATCTGCGCTGAGATCACTAGAATGAAATCAATTGGAACAACATCGAGTGGCAGTCAGGCTGATGTTCAAATTTTAAATGGTCGGAAAGGAATGAAGACTGGCCTATTGGCTGGAATGGCTGACAGTCTCAATTTATCTAACACTACGATTGAGATAAATCCCCCCTTCCAAATTCGTTGGGGATCATCCCCAACGGGCAGGTAATAGCCTTGGGCACCATTGATGAGGGTTCAAAGCTCCCTGCTGACAAATTTGGCGTTGCACTTGAAGCAACAATTTTGACCAAACAAATGGCCCAGCAACCGGGCATGGGTGGGTTGGACATCCCAAACCTGTTCCCAACCAAATGGGTCTGCCCCTATGTGGGGTGGCCTTGGGGGATTCCCACTGCTCATCAGGCTAAAAGCTGTCATGCCAACCATCAGAAATGTATCCAAGCCTCAGTTTGGACATTTGAGGTCAAACTGACAGTGACTCAGCCCGCCACCAAATTCTTCAATGCCAGTTCTCAATTAATTTATCTGTTCCCCATTCCCAAACAATTCTCTAGTTAGGTCAAACTTGAGGGACCTGATACCGGCTTGGTTCCTCTCCAAATCACCCACTATTTAATCAGTTGCATCGCACTAAAAATTGTTGGTCAATTTTCTTTCCTAAATATTCCATTAAAAACCCTTTCCTAAAAATCTAGTTTTTTTATGTTGAAAAAGAATCCGCCTATTCTGCCAACCCTCACACTCCCCTTAGGGTTAGTGGCCATACTCATCTGGTATTGTATTATGTGCTTGTATGAGATTCTGGCTCATCGGCAGTTATTGGGAAAATACCTTTCCAGTTTCATATCAGTCATATCAGCAGCAGTGCCTTCAGCACTCTGGTTTGCCATTTGGATGCTTTGGCACCTAGGCGGGCAGGCCAGTCTAATTCTTACTTGCTGTTTGCCTGAAAGTTTCCAGCAATTATTTAAATATTCTCTGAAGTTAAAACACTCTAGGTGTTCCTTTTTCCAACGCAAAATAGACTTTTTTGGGACATAAGGTAATTAAGGCAGGATATTCCCAAGGATGACAAAGTTATGGCCAAACCAATATATCCTCACCTAAGTCACTTTGCAATGTACAAGTCTTTCTAATAATGGTTGAATATTTTTGCAAATTATCCACAATGAACAATACATCTGATATCTTAGTTTAAATTTATTGAAGAAGGTATTTTATTTTTGGTGGAAGGAAGAGCAGCAACAGTCCTTAAACCTATTAGATTTAGCTCTTTCCCACTCCCCATACTTATACATCCTAAATTTAATAAACCATATTTAGCTTTTTACTGTTGCTACGATATAGCTATAGGAGCTATATTATCCCAGAATGAATATAATTGTCATGGAGCTTGCTGATAACTTTAATGAGACCAACATGAAACTCTGGGTGAGCTACCACCCAGAACCTAAGCCAGAATGCTACAGGAACAGCTGTCCAAATTTGACTTGTTAAAGATGAGTAAACCAGCCATAAAGACCAGCCAGGGGGTGCTTAGACCAGTGATCATCGCACTTTCTAATTCTAAATAAGCACTTTAGATCGAAATTTTGGGGTTTTATCAAGTTTATTTGATAAGAGGGATATATAAAAAATGGAGAGACAATGGTACCTGTTGGGAAATGCTGCTTTATAAGTTTTTTTGGGGGATTATCGCATCATTTGTACATTTACTATTAGGAATAAATTCAAACCAAGCTGTCAGAGTGGGTCCACAGACACAATCTTCAACTAACATGGGTCCAGACTGCTTAACCAAATTTGTTTTAGGCTCATTACTCAAATTTTTTTTGCGTGCATGCATTTGCTATGGCGGTAACATTTTGGGCAGATGGCAGGTTGCACCCAGGGCAAGCCACATAAGGCTGGACCAGCTAATGGGTAAGGGGTTAATCATCCCCATACCTGTTGGGGGGTGACATCAACCTAATGGTGGGATCTCAGAAGTTTGTGGTGTTTTGCACTTTTTTACCACCTCCTGGCAAACCCTTAAGATGTTTACCACCAGCTCTGTGGAAGATAATGCTGGGAAAGGCACTGCAACTCTCAGAGGGTACGCCATGACCCACCTCTCATCCACCACATGGGACATATTGCCCTGGGTGTGAGAAGCACAGGTGCCGGCCTCCGCCCCCTTTTTTGAGTGAAATTGGAATTGCTCCTAATCCAAATGGAGTGGTTCCTGTCAAATATTACATTACCCTTCCATTTAGGAATGAGTGAATCACCGCCGCTGGGGAACTGAGCCAATGCAATATTCTTGTAGGCCTTGGGGAGTTTGATTACCATACTTGCAGCAACTTAGTAGGAGGGAGAGGGGCTTTAGGGTGCGCCATATGGAATGCTTCCAACTTGCGATAGTTGGCAAAATCATGAGCACTGACCCAGCTGTTTTCATATGAAGGGAAACCCTTCCAAGCCACCAGGTACTGAACCAAGTGGCAGGATGATGCAATGCTAAAATGCATTCACCTCAGATTTGACTGACTCCTCCAAAATGGCAATTTCAGGATCCTTGGGTGGGGTACTGGTAAATGGAGAAAGCTGGGAGGCGTGGAAAACTGGATGCTGTTTCCAGTGGGGGAGGGAGCGCCAATTAGAATGAGCCATTACCCAAATCCACAACAACCTCATGAGGACCTAACCACTTACTTACAAACTTCTGTGAGGGGGCCTTGATGCGCAGGTGGCAGGTGGTGAGCGTTACCTTCAAACCTACTTGAATACAGGAGCAGGCACTTTCAGTCAGCAAGTTTTTTATAGTCAGCAATCACTTTGATAAGGTGTTTAAAGATGAGAGACTGAGTAGCCTGGATTTGTTGAACATGCTTGGCTGCTGCGGGAACCTTGGGACGAAGACAGGGACCAGGAGAGAAGGAAGGATCATATCCCAATGTTGCTTCATACAGAGAGACCCCCATGGAGGCGTGTGAGGCATTATTGTCAGCAAACTGAGCCAATGGAAGATCATCCGCACAGGTGTCCTGTGAAGCGGTGGCATAACACCGGAGGTACTGCTCCAGGATTTGGTTAATGCGTTCTGTCTGGACATCCAATTGGGGATGATATGCCCTTGGATCGGCATGGTTGAATTTTCAGAATGGACAGAAGGTCCATCCAAAAAAATGTGCAGTGAACTATGGCCCCCTATCACTCACAACTTCCTGGGGTAAGCCAAACACAGTAAAAACGTGGCGGACAAACAGGCGAGCAGTTTCCTCAGAAAGGATAGAGGTTGATCAGGGGATATACAAAGAGAATTTGATGAACTGGTCTACAACAACCATGATTGCATTGTATCTATTTGAGGTAGGGATCTCAACTATAAAGTCAACTGACACTGATTTCCATGATCCCTTGGCCTGTTGCAGCGGGTGGAGAAGTCTGTTTTACCCAGAGAGGTCCAATTTTGTCATGTGCTCAGGTCACACAACTTGCTATCCACGTGGGAGTATCTCTGGAGATTCCAGGCCAATTGTATGTTTGTTTCATCAAGTTGAGACACTTTTTTACACTAGGGTGACCAACCACTTGTGGATCGTGATGAGCCTGGATCACTTTGGTGTAAAGCTGGGGAGGCACCCACAATTGAGAAAAAACATAATTCCTTCCACCCCCATTCTAATGATTGAGTTTGTCTTGATTGTTACATTTTGACTCAGATTTGGATTTTCCAAATTTGAGTCAAATCACTTTAAAAATACTTTTGGCTCAGTCGTTTTGGGCACTGGGTTGTGCCTCGCCTGAGTTGTAGATTAAGTTTGTGTGAGCCTAATCAGTGATTTGGGTGAGGCCCCAAAGGCAGCCTTTATAAGGCGCACCTGCCAATTCTGAAGCTCACTTCAGAATTTTTCCCCTAGCATTCCCTTCTCAGGGGGCATTTTCAGTTGCTTCCCATATGAACTCTGGTTAGCGGGCCCTTTTTATATCCTTATTAAAACTAAAGGTTATTTTGGGGTTAGCATACCTCGCTTACCTGTTGGTATTTTTTGGGTGTTTGGTTTTGAGGAGCTTTTGTGCGGTTGGGTTGGACCAACCCAGAGGACTTTGCATAACCAACTACTAGTAGGCAATTTTTGGTGCTGTTGGTGCCCCAAACCTCTCCCTACTCGGTTATGCTGCTTTGGTTTCTTGTCAGTGCGCCAAAGAATCATTAATTATATGGCGGCCAGAAACTGGGACTTTCCATCCGTTAAACCATTGAGTAGTGGAAGCGCTTGTTCCCCGGATCTGCAAGCTACACCAACAACTCCAAGCCTTTGGGACAAGTCAACTGGTGAGCCAAAACCTGAGCTGACAGGGGGGCGGTTGGGTCCTAATTTGCTAATAAAATTACAGGTGGACAATGGATAAAATTTTGGTTGGTGGAATCACTGTGGTGAGCTATTGCTCCTTTGCCACTGTGGGACATAAAGTGGGGTTCTGGATCAGGAAATCAGGAAGAACTTTTAGTGACCTCTTTAAAAACTCATACTTAAAGTTAAAGCTGCATAGGTCATGGTATGTTTGGTCATGATGGTGTGCCAGCTTATGCGGTTTTCAGAAGTACATAAGGGCTTAGGGGTACATCAATACTGTCACCTCATGCAAAGCGCCCTGCAGGAGGTATTTCCAATGGGTTAACGCCCATGATACAGCTGCCAGCTTTTAGTCATAAATAGCCCAGTTCTGCTCTGTGGATGTAAACTTGTGGGAAAAAATATACTACAGTATGCTCCACACCCTCATGTTCCTTCAACAAAACTGCTTTCACTGCAGCCAAAGAGGCGTCATATGCAACAATGAAGGGTTTGGTTGCGTTGGCATGCTAGAGTACTAATGGTGGCAAAAATACCTGTTTGATAGTTTCAAATGCCTGCTGGCATACTGTGGTCCAATGGAATAAAACATTCTTGCTAGTGAGGGGGTGCAACGACGCAGACAATTATGAGATGGCGGGATAAAATTTCTTCAGGAAAATGATAGTGCTCAAAAAGCTCAGCAACCGCTTCTGGGTCGTTGAGGTGGACCACTCAAGGATGCTTCAAGTTTGCAGTGCTAAATTGCGTAACTATCTTTTAAAATCAAGTTACCCAAGAAGGTAACCTCATTGCGGAAGAACTTGCACTTTGATGGCTTCACAAATAAGCCCACCTTTTGCAGAGCGGCAAGAACAGCCTACAAATCTATGGCGTGCTATTTAGGGGTTGGGAAGTGAATGAGGATATTGTCAATGTAAGCAACTGCACACGTGTTGCGCAGATCACCCAGCACATAATCAAGCATCCACCAAATGTGGTCAGCGCGTTCTTTAGCCCAAAAGACATGACGTGGAACTGGAATATGCTCCACCTCATCTGGATAGTGGTAAGACATTCCTGATCTTCAGTTACCCATATTTGTTTAAAGGCCTTCACCAAATCGAGTTTTGAAAATAATCTTGACTGCGCAATTGCTTGGGCAAATGATTGTTCCAATGGAAGTGGGTAGGGGTCATGTATTGTGACTTTGTTAAGTTGACCATAATTTACACATGGGCGCAGTGTGCCTTCAGCCTTTTTTGCAAAAACAATGGGAGAGACAGCTGGAGAGGTCTCCTTGAAAGAGCCATCCCTTTGCAAGCATGTCGTCAATCCACGCATCCATGGCCGCAGTTTTTTCCACTGTATGGGATATAGTGGGCAATTGATGTTAACCACCTGCACTGTTGTGCAAAACTTAAGGTCATACTTTGAGTGTGGCGGAAGTTGAGCAGCTTTTTCCATATCAAAGGTCCCCTTATATGACATCAGAGATGGGAAAAATTAGGATGCAAGTCTGTGGGTGTAGTGAGTGTGGAAATGGTACCTCTGTTGCACGCTTTACTTAAAGTGTCAAGGAGTGGGAGCTCACCACCACCCTTAGCATTTTAAAAGAGTAACATGGTTGAGGTTAAGTTAACCTTCACTTGTTGGCGTCTTCACCAACCCACATTAAAGCTAACTGGGAATACTAGGTCAGACATGACTGGTAAATAATCACAGAATTTAAAATTGCCCACCAGTATAAAACAGGATGGCACACCTTGTAGGACGACTGTATGGCAGATGATGCAACCAACACCTTCAGCTCAACCTCCAAGTTTAGTTCCAACTGATGCATAACTGCAAACTCATGAAATTTCCGGCCGCCCCTGTGTCTACAAGGGCCTCAAATGACACCTGGTGTGCACCCAGTTGGATTTCCACTGGTAGCAGGAAATAGTCGTGCTCCTGCTTTTGGGCAAGAATTTTTGGTGTTGCTGAACTTATGGCAGTAACCAATGGAAGGAGGGCTAAACTCTGATGAAAACTCATTATGGCTTAATCCAGTGTCGTTGGAAGACAAAATTAAGCACAAATCCGGTTCCTGAACGTCCTGACCTATGGGGGCTAGATTGGGCTGAACTTGGCTAACTGAAAAGAGGTTAGGTGGTTTGGGAAAAACCATGCGACATCCCACCCAAAGGGTGAGATGGAGAGGGTCAGAGCTATGGGTCGCTCCATTGTGTCATGGAGTGTGCTGATAATTTTAATAAGACTGACCTGAAACTCCGGGTTAGTTACCACCCAGAACTCAAGCCAGAATGCTGCAGGCACAGCTGTCCAAATTGACTTGTTAAGAATGAGTAAAACAGCCATAAAGGCCAGCCAGGGGTGCTTAGACCAGTGATCATCGCACTTTCTAATTTTAAATAAGCACTTTTGATCGAAATTTTGGGGTTTTATCAAGTTTATTTGATAAGAGGGATATATAAAAAATGAAGAGACAATAGTAACTGTTGGGGAATGCTGCTTATAAGTTTTTTTTGGGGGATTATCGCATCATTTGTACATTTACTATTAGGAATAAAATTCAAACCAAGCTGTCAGAGTGGGTTACCAGACACAATTTTCAACCAACATGGGTCCAGACTGCTTAGCCAAATTTGTTTTAGGCTCATTACTCAAATTTAACTTTTTTGCATGCATGCATTTGCTATGGCGGTAACATTTTGGGCAGATGGCAGGTTGCGCCCAGGGCAAGCCACATAAGGCTGGACCCAGTTAATGGGGAAGGGGTTATCACCCCTGTACCTGTTTGAGAGTGTGACATCAACCTAATAGTGGGATCTCAGCGCTTTGTGGTGTTTTGCACAATTTTACCACCTACTGACAAACCCGCCAAATGTTTTCCACCAACTCAGCGGAGTATAATACTGGGAGAGGCACTGCAACTCTCAGGGGGTACTCAGTGACCCATTTCTCATCCACCACATGGGACATATTGCCCTGGGTGGTGAGAAGCACAGGTGCCAGTTTCCATCCCTTTTTTGAGCAAAACAGGAATTGCCCTCAATCCAAATGGAGTGGTTTCTGTATAATACTTACAATAACCTGGTGGACCATCCCATTGAGTATTATACCAAAACTCAAATAAAAGCTGAATGCAACTATAGTGTTACTGAATGTGAGTTATTGGAAGTACTAATATCTATTAAGAATTTCTGAACTTATTTAAATGAGGCACATTTTACTATAGTTACTGTCCATACTTCATTGCAATGACTCCAGAAGATGGAGGATACTGACAGGAATTAGCCCAATGGACTTTAAGACTTTAAAACTGCGATTTCTCCATTATTATACTCTGGGGCCATACATTAGAATATAATTGTTTTTCCAGGCGTACCATGCTAACATAACCAACCCTGAGGAAGATTGACTCTCCGATCTTCAACCCAAACTCACTTATGGAAAAATGAGCCACTTACTATCTAAAAGGATTTAGAGTAAATGTTAGAAAATATTCATAACAAAAATAATATCCTTAATAAACTCATGTCACAACAATGGTTACCCTATATTTGAGCTTCTATTTGCACAGATGGTATATTAGGAGAACATCTGTAAGGCATCCATGGAGGAATTTAGAAAACCTATTAGTATCTTAAGACCCAGTGTTATTAGAAAAAGATGTTTTTGAATACAAAATGTATTGAAGTCCTGTATGGTATGTAAAAGTCAAGCTGGACCTAATTTACGACTGCAACTTCTAGTGGTTCCATCCTGTGAACTTTTCATACTATAAGTATTTATTTGTGAGCCCCGTACCCTGAGCATTCAATGGCCATTGATTCATCATTATGGTTGTTGATCACACAATAAAGTGGATTGAATCCATATCCCGGTCCTCTGATTTGGAAAAAGCTTTTTGATTCATTCCTCTTTAAATTAATCATTACCCAACATGGGTGCACTGACAAATAATTTCCACTAATGGTAAAAATTTTAATTCAACACTAGTGAACAATTTCCCAAATTAAAAGGGTTCACTTAAGTGTTTTCCACCCCTTACCATCCTTTAACTAATGAAATTGTAGAGCGATAAATGCTACACTAACCTTAACTCTCTGGAAAATGATCTTGACCAGCCTCTAAATTGGCAGCAATACCTACCTAGTGAAATTATTTCCTACCTTATAAGTTACCATCAAATTATCAAATTGTCCATCTTTCAAGCCTTGTAAAGAAAGAGCCCTCAATTGCCCTCTAAAGTGCTAGCCATGTTATACCAAGCCTCATTTAAAGCCCCTGAAGTTACTATGAGAGTTATTGTTAATGAGATTATCCAACTTCAGGTCAGCTGCAAAAAATCTTCTTCTACCACCACCAAAGAGAGACTAATTTGCTTTATAAAAACCATGCTCCTCTTTATACCTTTCATCCAAGTGATTTAGCACTATCTATCATTAACGACCTGGTGCACACAATAACAATTTAGTTATAAATTGGACAGAATCCCACAATGTTATTTATAAATGGGGAAATGAACACTTGATTGTGGAGGTTGCTCAGGGGACTGTGATAAATCAAATACACAACTGATTTTTGAGACTATCATCCTACGCCAAGATCTATAAGGGGACATCCTTAGGATTTTGGCTCAAACTAAAGATTTAAGTAAATCTGATGATGAGATTTTAACCTGATCTAAGGGGTTGTACAATAATACTGATAGGGATGATCCCCAAGTAGAGTTATTAAAGCCTCATAATGTCAGGGTCTAAACGTAATTTAAGCAATTAAATATATTTTCAAAGTGGTAACTAGATGCCAAAGAGCCCCTGAAAAGCAAATTAGATATAGATCTTGGCTTGGAAGCACTTGGAGATTTTCCCAAGAGCTCTTAACAGTTCCTATATAAAAATTTGTCTGAATTAAAAAACGGTTACTTTCTTTTTGCTAATATTTTGGTTGACACTATTATAATAGCAAAGATGCAAGGACATATGAAAATTAAGGAGCTTTTCCTCTTAATTGAAGACTTTTATTTAAGAAAATCTAAACAATCTTGCAAATGGTGTTTTGGTTGCCCTAAACTCTATTTGGATGGTTAGATTCATCCCTCTTGTCCCAACACATCAAATGATTAATGATGTTTTAACCAATATTTGCTTCACCTGTGCAGTGGCATAAATTGACCACATCTTGGTACACTCTCCCACTCAAGAGCAGCATGCAAAGGATCTGGAGGCGGTGCTGACTGCTCTGAAGAAGGCTGTTTTTTTGGAGCTTTTTTTAAGTGCACATTTTTAGGAAAGAAGTTACTTTCTAGGGTAAACTGGTCCTGAAGGACAGGGACGCTATCCCTTCTAGTAAACTTTGAGGCCATCCTATCATGGCCCACACCTACCACCCAGAAACAGTAACTGAGTTTCTTAAGTTACAGTATCTCCGTTTGAAATTCTCCTTCACTCTCTCATTTGGCGGCGCCTCTTCATCCCCTGACAGAGAAAAACGTTCCTTTCAAGTGGATGGATGCTTGCCAACGCGCATTTATGCTATCAAGGAAGTATTCATAGCGCCCCTTGTTCTCAAGTATGCCATTACATCTCATCATATTATAGTGGCTTGTGATGCCTCTGCAGCTGCGGTGGGGGGCTGCATTGCTTCAAGATCATAATGCGGTAAAGCACCCTGTCACTTATTCTTATGCAAGCTTTCCTCCTTGGAGCAAGTGAGCTATCTATGACAAGTAGCTTGCTGCCGTGGTGTAATTGCTCACAATGGTGGTACCTTCTTCAAGGAGAATAACATTAATTAGTTGTTAGAATGGACCAACAGACCCTTATGTATTTTAGGAAGCCACAGAAGTTGGCACATCATCAGGTTTAGCGTATTGGGACAATTGTAGCTATAACCAAATATGAGTTTTTAAAGGGTTCCCTGAGTGTTTTCACAGATCATTTGAGTCATAGCTCCCTCCATAATTTCTATGGAGGAAGAATCACAGGAGCTGAGCACAATGATCTCCTGCTCAGATCTTAGCCATTGCTCCTCACTCAATTTCTGTGGTGGACTAAACCCCAGATGTTCCTTTGCTTTCTTGGGTACTGGCTGGATAGATATCCTGCTTTGAGGGGCTGGAGTTGTTTGATCTTTTGGTCCTGTCAGTGCATATGAGGACTTACTATTTTCTGAAAGAAAGAATAATTTTGTTAATGTTTAGTTTAGGGTTCTTCGTTTTAGCACCGTGATGAAGTAATATCCACCCACCATGGCCCCCCAGTGGTGGAACACCCAGAAATAAAAATTTCCTTGATTGGTAAAGTGGCGATCCAACTGAGTGAGTATCTAAAAGGATATTCTGGATTAGATCACAAATTTGTGTGACGTGTGCTCAGGTAAAGCCTATAAACAGGAAAGAATAGTCTCCATTCCCTTCAGCAGGCAGAAGGCCCATGAATCTCAATATCAGTCAACTGTATTGTTGAGCTTCCCAGCTTCAATAGGTTCAGCACGATTATGCTGGCCATGGAGTGCTTCACTAAATTATCCCTGTTTATCCAGTGTTTTTTTAACGATCTCCTCTTAGGAAATGGCCAGATTCTTCGTTCAATATGTTTTTACTGTTCATTCTATTTTAAGAGGTGCTAAGTGACTGGGGGCCCCAGTTAATGCCTGGTTTTTGACTAAACTTTTTGCCATTTTAAAATTAAGCTGTGTCATTCCACCGGGTATAACCCACAGTCCAACAGGCAGATAAAAAGGTCAACCAGATCCTTGAGCAGTACCTTCGCTGCTATGTCTCTGAAACTCAGGATACCTGAGCTGATAATCTTCCCATGCACAATTTGCATACAATAACATCACCCACTTGTCCACTAGCTTATCTCCCTATGAAGCCAGCCTAAGGGTACAACCCTCATTTATAATTGGCCCATTCCTTTTCCGAGAAATGCCAGCTGCAGAAGAGCATCTACATCAAAACTAGAGTATATAATCCCTTGGTGCAGGAACAATTGACCAAAGTGATCTATGTAGCAAGGGGTGTTGAAATCTGATCCTACAACTGGGCGAGTTTGGCACAAGTAACGTTGCACTCAAACAGGTATAACCATATGAGGATAGTATACTGCGAGTAAAATATAAATGTTGTATAAAGAACCAAGCTTTCAATATATATGAATATTCCATAAATTGCTATAGTATCATCTTGAAATTCCAGCAGTGGTGAATCCAGCTTAGAGGAAACTCAGTTTTACTTAGATAAATCCTTGGCAACCAGATTTACGTTTTGTGTGTTCATCCCTTATTCTAATGCAAGTCTAACTAATTTTATATACCCTGATCTCTAGTCATTCATCTTAACTTCCATCCCCTGAATCTCCTATAATTTACTTAATCTGGTCCACTGATAATATGTGGATTAGCTCTCTAAAACCTAATGCTCAACTGTCTAAGGTCGGGCACATCTTTTGGTATTTAATTCAACCTTGGTAGTATCTTGGCAATCATATTGTTAGACGTTGGTAGCATTTTAGATTTTCAATTGACAAAGGTAATTGAAACAAATTAGCAAGGTCCTTTCAGCAAATTTAACTGATGAGAATTAACTATATTTTTGGACTAGATACTCAGCTGGAAAACAGATGGAGATTGTCCACCAGAAAGTCCAAATTATACTTTAATGTTAATTAGTGAATGTCTAAGTTTTTGGTTTAAGTAAATCTGGCAGAATATATGACAGCAGATTAATAAATCGATCCATCAAATGAATGGAAGGTGGAATAAAATTTCTACTGAAACTTAATTCTATAGATCAATACTGGCGTCAATGCTTGTAAGATGAGAACCCTCATCTAATTATAAGATAAAGGTCTTATTCAATATAAAAAGTATGAAATATAAAATATAAAATAAGGTCAAATGGATGGTCAAACCAAAATTTCAAACATTTCCTTCCTCTTGACCAAACATTTAAGCACAAAGATGAGTGGGGGTCATATACTTTTTAATACAATATGCCATTAGGCCAGGCAACACATAACAACATAGGCAATTATTTGATGCAGGTTGATGTGCACTGGGTAAGTGTAGGTGTTTCCAAGGACACATTGATTTATACCTGGTTAAAATTATAGCCAGAGGTGACATTGGGCTCCATCTTGGATTGGTGGATTGGCAGAAAGAGTTTACCATAAAAACTATCCAGAGTTTATAGAGTAATTTCAGTACTGATGAAGGCTTGTGGCTCTGTTCAATTGTGCAATTCTTTCAGTGTAGAGTAAAACTCCGTTGTGCTTTAAAATATGCCAGGGTAAATTTTAAGTGCGTCAGTGGTCTTTTTGATATAAAATGGATATAGTTCCCTTGCTAGACTCAACGTCCACAATTTTATGGAGGTTGATGTTTGGGTTTAAGTTGGGAGCAAAAACCTCCTTTATCCCTGAAAGCTGCAGTGCAAAGTGTACACATGATTATCAAGTTTATGATGCAAACTAGAGGTGAAACCCATAGAATAATAAAAGAGGTATAAAATTGATTCTGTTGTAAAGACTACACGTCATAGTCTTGTTAGGTGTTTTCAAAACAGCATTAGTTGGTTCATTAGAGTTCTTGGTACCCACGCTCACAAGGCCACATTTGTTATACTAGGATTCCTTATCAGTATAATAAAGCGAGAAATGTTGTCCCCAGATATATAACGTATTTTTTTCAAAGTTGGCTTTGATCCCATATCCCCTTATAAATGAGGTATCAATAAGTAGCACATAGTTGTCATGCAGTAAAATGAAGGCCGGAGTGAACAACACTTTTTGCCAAACTGCAGCGTCAAGGAGCTATACGCTCCTAGTGAGTTAGTGGCAATAGGTCCCGCAGTTCCATATTTACTGCAATGGGCAATGTAAGGAATAATATTAGGTTTCTCTATTAAAATTGAGGAAACTATGTTGAGGGTTGCTCCACTGTCTACAATTGTCCAAACATTAATGTTGTATACATGGATATTAACATAAATACACTTGTTATAACAGTCTGAGCCAGTAATCATATCAATTTCAAGAGTATCCACTTGTCTCAGGTAAAAGAATAAGTTGCTGATCACCTGCGGCTGCAAATGCATAACAGTCTTCTTATTATAAATTCATATTGAAAGTATTACTGGCATGGCAGCTTTTATTATGATTTTGTTTTTTAGATGGGATTTTCAACTTTTTGGTGGAAGTAAAATATTTCTTTTCTACTCCACTAAGGCTTTTCCCACAAGTACTTGCAAATGATGTCAAACTAAGAATCCTTAATTCTTGGTAGGGTAACAGGGCTGCTTATGTCAACTTAGATATTTAATAAAAACAGCATCTGATCTGCATAATTCTGGATAATTAACATAGGCTGAGTTTGGCATGGTAAAAGTGAGGGTGCAATGGCGGAGATAATTTACCATCTCAGTTATTTTGATTTCAGAATGTAAAAAGGTTAGCAAAGTTTGATATAATTCCTTGTAAGGTTTGCATGCATGGCGGAAAGTGATCTGAGAAACATAATGAATTAGAACCTTAGCCCCATACAATACCTGAGACTCTTGGTAAAAGCAATTAACAAAGGCTAAAACTTCTTTGCCAGGTAAAAGTGATGGAGAGGAAAGTGGTCATCCGCTCTATCAGTTCTACCCCATCAAACTTTGTAATAATAACTTGTTTAGTATTATTGTAAGATATGCTAGATTCACAAAGCTTTGGAATTACCAGCTCTTGACTAACAGGATCAAACAGGTTCATTAACGTGACCAGTTTGGTTTGGTCATCCAAGTTCCTCATTGTGATTTCAATTAGCTGCATGAAAGTGTGATCTTCCCTTTTTTGATTTAGGCAAGTTAACTGGGTTAACATGGTGACCATCATAAAAACCTGATTCTGGGGATGAGTTTTTGGAACAATAGGTATGAGCAGCAGAAGAGGAGGAATCAATGGAACCCTTCACTGCAGTGACAAGGTTTTTACTTAAAATTAACACAGCTCTAGGAACAACTGTTGCCCATATAAGATATTCAAAATAGTTGGGAGGTCAGTTATGACTGGGTTGATACTAAATTTGAGGTCAGAACCCAAAGCTGTTTTTGATCAGAGTCATGTTTTCACATGTGAATGGCTTTCTCAACTTCATGGCGGAGTTACCTTACTAAACAAGCAAAATGGTGTCACTCCTTTTGTAATCATTGCTTATCTAGTTGATGTTTTCAGATGGAAACTAAAAATTTTAAATCCTTTATCTACTACCCTTAGTAATAGACCAGTAGATTTAAAGTGATAAGTGCCTGATAAAGACCAGTAGTGAAATATGATTCTCCTACTCAGACAAGTCAGGGTGGTTAAAACTTCGTGAGAGAATAGTTGTATTTAAAATAAGATTCAGGGTGTGGAAAGTGTACTTTTTAGTGATCACCAAATCTTGCAATTGGGCGAGTTTGGCACCAGTAACATAGCACTCAAGCAGTTATAACTGTATGAAGACATTTTACCGCAAATATAAGTTTAAGTTGGGTAGAGAACTATGCTTAACTTAATTATGAGTTTTTTTCATATACAAAGTAGTATCATCATTTACTTCCAGCGGTGGTGAATTTGGACAAAGGCAATTTAGCGTTCCTTGTTTAAAGCTTGGTAACCAGATTTACATTTTGTGTGTATGTTTCTTAGTACAATGCAAGGCTAACCAATTTATAACCTATCTCTAGTCAGTTATGTTTCCTTCCAGCTCCTGAATCTTCTAGAGTTTCCTCTTTCTGGTCCACTAATAATCTATAGATTAAGCTCTCTAAAGCCAAAAGTTCAACTATCCAAGGTTTTACAATTTTTGTGGTATTCTGTTCACCTGTGGTAGCATCTTGGCAATCAGTTTGTTTGATGTCGGTAGCATTTCAGAATTTTAATCAACAGGTGTAATCAGGAAAAATCTGAAGGAGTCTTTTCAGTAAATTTGACTGATAAGAATGGAACTATATTTTAGAAATTTATTTTTGGCTGGAGAATAAATGGGGATTAATCTGTCAGAAAGTCCAATTTTATCAAATATTAAAATAAATGTCTAGTTTTTGGCTCAAGAAAATCTAGAAAGTTATCTGATGGTAGATCAATGGAATTTATCTATTGAAAGCACAGCCAGCGGAGCAAGATATTCATACCAACTTAGTTCTGTAGATTTTTAACGGTGTCAAGGCTTAAAGGATTTAAACCCTCTTTACAAAATAAAGATCTTAGTAAATATAAAAAAGTAAAAATTATAAAAATATAAATATATAAAATAGGTTTATTGGTTGGGCAAACTAAATAGCAACAAGTGGTTTGCAGATTACAAGCATCTTCCAGCCAACAAAATCAATTTGGGTTCCTTAATCATATTGTATATGCTACATTTGCATGTGAAGGATCCTCCAGGAAGTTTGCTAGCACATGCTCTGGACTTTATATGGTGAAGGCAGATTTAGGAGAATGTGGCTTTCCAGTTAATTCATCCAGCTCATTGGAAGCAGCATCCCATCTTTCACGCTTCTCAGTTGATCCCTTTCAAGGGGAAAGAGCCTGAAGCGCCAGAGACAATCCTAGTGGAATATTCAGAGGAGGCTAAAGTTGCACAATTTTGGAATCATGTAATTACCGCTGTTTGGTGCAGTACTTGGTTGTCCAGAAGTGATTCTCTTCCTGCAATAACAGCTGTGTAAGTGCCCGCAATTGCACCCATTGCCAAAAAATTAGTGGAGGACTTCCATGCATCACATCTGAAGCTTCTTGCCCTCCCCAAAATTCTTCCACCCTCCAGTCCATCAAGTTGCCAAAGGCTCAAAAGAACTCACACTAGCCCAAATTCCTTGAGGCGGTGATCTTCCTGTTCAAAGTGAGAAGGATATTGTAAGTCCTGGGGAGCACCCCCTGCACCTCAACTAGGAGGTGTATTCCTTCATCACCAGGAAGAGGGCAAAGAAAGATGCCCCCTATCAACCAGGGTAATCTAGCCCATGTGGTAGATGAGACATGGATAACAGCCTACCCTCTGAAGGGCTTCCCTTCTCCCCTTCTTCCCACACCAAGGGTTGTGGGTGAAATATTGAGGGTGTGTCAGGAGGTGGTAGTGGTCAGAAGGCTTGTCAACAGGAAGGTCACAGCTCCCCACCTTTCCAGAAGTCATCCTCCCTTATTTTAGTTCCATTACAAATAGTAGGTCAATAGTTAACAGAAAATAATTGTCTGAATCAATTGTTGATTTGAAATTTCCTCCCAAACTCCCTCCTTGCTGTTAGTAAGGTTGAGCCCAGACCAAATAGCTTTGCTATTGCCAAACCCATTTAAACAAAGATGGGGCCGCCCTTTCCTGCCCTGGACTTAGGCGCAGCCTGCCAGCCATTGAATGAATCATTGCCATCTCTCTAGATGGAATTACATCTCCAACCATTTTTGTAAAAATTTTATATTGATCCAGATGGTCAGGCTGTATATATTGGTCTCAAAAAATGCTTTAACGTTAATCCTCAAAAATGAATTGCAAAAAAATTAACGTCATTAATGCACCCCGCCTCTTATTCCCCAACCATTTTGTTTTATAAGGTAGCAGTCCACAACAGGTTCTGCTGTCACTCTATTTAACCTCTTTACTTTCCCTTAGTTTATCAAATAAAACTTTTTGTTTTATCTTATTAAATTAAGAATTTTATAGTGTTAATTTCCTGCTGTGTTCTGATTATAGAGATACATGGCTAATGTTAGCAAATTCTTTACTCACCTTAAACCCCACATTGTGGATGGTTGTACAAATAGTATTTAGCTGTTTATAGAAATAGTAATCCTCCTGAGTAGAAGTGCAATCTTAATTTTATTAGCAAGCTCCATGACACTAAAGCTACTTTTCCCCTCCTAAGTATTAAAAATTGTGGTGCCTAGGGTTTTCCTCATCTACTTTACAGTCAGAGTTATACTAATATTCTGTCTTTAATATTGGATTCAATTTACACCTATGTATAGCAAAAATTAATTCACCTCACATATAGCAAAAATGGCAGACTGTTAAAACATATATAAAACATATTCAAGTTAATTTATCTGTAATATAAACCAAATAATAGATTAAGATAAGATGATTTAAAACATGAATATATCTTATGTACCCATTAAAATAAAGTTTTGTGATTTTTTTTCTATTATTTACCTAGAAAACTAAATGTTCATAGAACTACATTTACAGCAATTTACTGAAAAATAAGAACAGATAGATTTCCTTTAGTACAACAATTGTGTTTTTTAAAAAAATGGCTTCTTTAGGAACAAAATAGTTAACTCAGGGTTTTCACCTGTATTTGTAACTTATATAGAATTTCCAATTTTTATAATATTTATATGTCATAAAAAATAAAAAAATACTTTATCTCAAGAGAATAAGAGATAGCTAAATGTTTTAAAATAACATATCTGTTTATTCACATTAATATGAGTAGTAATCAACTATGTTTGACTTGGAAGGATCTTAGTGTGTAGACCAGAATTACTTATATACTTAAATAAAAATATCATGATTCAACATAAGCTTCTATTACTGATACTTGGTTTTTAGATATGTTGAATAAGATGGTCAATGCTGAATACCTGTTTCTCAACTAAAGCTTTGTTAGCTACAGAATATGCTATGCTTTATTTCAAATCTACTTAGGAAACAATCAAAAAAGTTAAAATGATACTAATATTAACTATAGTAAATCCCTTATTTGAAATAAATTGACTAGGCGTTATATGTTGACTACATCATCAATGAATCTTTTTAAAATCAACTCACAGTATATTTTAGGTAAACTGTTTTTAGTTAAGGCTAAGGAGCTTGTTGCATTTCAGTACTATATACCTTCAAGGTATAGAAGGTCATTTTTTGTATTATTATGAGGTAGGCCAACCTTGGATAAATACCATAGTGAGTAGTTTAATAGAAAAAGCAAAAAATTTGCAAAAAGAAAAAGCACTTAATTTGTGTTTGGCAAGATAAAAATATTTGTAGTCTGTGTAACATGCTTAAAATCTGAAAATAAGATATCTATAATATAATCATTACACTTATAACAATACCTACGATGTTTTTAATTAAATGAGTAACTTTACAAATTATAGTAAATTTGCTACTCCTTTATAGGTTCTATCTATTCATCTATCTTAAGAAGTAACTTTAGTTTAGAGAAGTACCTCAATAGGTATCTCAATTTTCTAAGAGTTCTAAGATATAATTTTTCCTTATTAGTTCTATTTTTTATTCCTTGTAGACTTTATATCATAGTATGTTATACCAATTTACTAAAATATATCAAAGTAATTATACCTTTTTATTTTAATATTTAACTATCACAACCAAACATTCAGAAGTAGATACCATTATATATCTACTAGTAATATAATAAAATGTATAGATTATATATTACTAATGCAAAAAATCTCTTCAGATTTATTTAAAATGAATTTTATTAGTGTTATATAAACTGCATATATCTTTATATTTGTTTTGACAAGCTTCTATGTATTATGGACACATGACTCTTGGTCTCTGACTAACATCTCTCAGGTGAATTAAGTAATCGCAGATTCTGGTATCAAAGGCAAAAATCACCAGCACTAAAATTAAAAAACTCTGTGCCATAAAAAAATATACTTTGACAAAACATAATAATGATTTTAGTTTAGACTATCAGTCAACTCAATTAGTTGCCTTTAAAATACTGCGCCATTTGGTGTATTTCTATGATATTAGTGTTTACAAAGCCTATTTTACAGAGAAATGTAAAGTTTTTGCACCACAATTTATGCAATATGACTTCTCTTATAAGTACATCAGTGCATAACTACTTTCTCTTAGTTGCTTATATACTTTATTTTAATCGATTCATAACAGGACAGTTAGTATTTGTCTATAATCATATTGTTGAAAAACAATAACCAAATAATACGTATAATTTTTATTAACTGAAAAATTTACATATGATATATCTCTTTTGCTAAACATAATAATATTTTTTAACTTAATAAGCTTACTTATACTTTGACTGATTTAGAGAATACATCCTTATTAAGGTGTTTATCAGGCTTTTTGATAGGAAAATGATCCAAGTCAAAACAGCTAGGTCAACTGATGTTTCATATGTAAAAAAAACTTAAAAAAGAATTGATTAAGTTGTTTACGTCCAGATAGATGACACCATAATATCACTCCTGATAAACTTATAGCAAAGTTTAATAGGGTTAACTAGATATGTGTTCTGAAAAGTTAAACCATTTACCTAGGGTTCAAGAAGTTTGAGCTATATCTATCATGACTCATATAAAAGAGTGTATGCTTTGTAAATTTAAAACAGAATTAAAATCCCCTACTATTGTTTATGCTTGAGAGGGAGATTTAGGATGATCACTAAATTTATCTAAGCATATCTGATACACCCTAACATATCATATTGCTTTGATTTAACATTTGATTGAAAATTTTTAACATTTTAAAAGCTTATAAAAACTTTTTGTCTATATATACCCTCCTGCATAGCCTTTCTTCTCTTTTGTATATCCAAATAAAAGTTATGTAAGAAAGGTTGCTAACCTATATGGGTAACTGCAATGACCTTTCTATGGTCTTGTAGCTGGGCTAAATCTTTTCTGGGGTATGGAGATTGTAACGTGATGTAGCTGAGGCTTTTAACTTTTTTAATGAGAAAAGACTTGTTTAACTAAATGAAAAACACCTAAGAAGTTAAGAACCTCTGAATCTTCAAAAACCTTAGAGCCTATCCTCTCATGGCTCTAAAGTTATATTTTTCATGCCTATTCTAAAGTCTAGACACTTTTTTTCAGTTACAATCCTAATAAGGTTATCTTTTTTTAATTATTAAGATAACTACCATAAATGCTTATTTTATTTGAGTTTTTATTTCTCACTTTTTATACTAAAACGGGGCTGAAGTGAACTTTTACAACCTTATCTACATGACCAATATCCTTAGTTTATCTAATACTATTAAATAAACTTAATCTACAATTTTCATAAAAAACAAATTCACTTACATTTAGCCACTCTAGAATCATATTTAATTTATCATCCTTTTCTAAACACTGGTTGAATGCCTATTTAAGCATTACTAATAGAAGAGCTCTTATTTTACCAAAAAGCTTTTCTGGACATTTAAATCCTTAATAAAACTCAAATTTTCTCTATAATTTGGATTGAGACGCCTCCCATTATCAGACATCAGACATGCTAATGAAATACTTGTCTTCCAATAGGGGGTACTTTTTAATTCTGGGGGAGCACCCTCTGCACCTTAATCATGTGGAATTCCTGTTCCTCGCAAAAAAGGGGGCGAAGAAGGCTGCCATCCCTCTTGTGGCACTGGGCAATTTGGCTCATGTGGTGGGAGAGATGTAGGTGATGGCGTACCCCTCAAAGTTGCCTCCTTTCCCCACTAACTCACCACCCAAGAGTTGGTGCAGCGGATTAGGGGGTTGTTTGAAGAGATGGCGGTAGTGAGAGTCTGCCATGTGGGCAAGTGAATGGCATCGCTGGCCAATGATAGCTTTGGTTTCTGCTAAGGGGTCCAAAAAATAAAACAAATTGAGGAGAAGTTTGAATTAAACCAGGTGCAGTAAAACCAGGTTCAAACCCCTTTCAGAAGTTTTCCCTTCCACCAGGAGAGTGGGTCCTGCCCCGGAGTTTTCAAGGGCATCAAACCCATTCAATACCCAGTGGGATCATCCCTACGCATCCTGGTTGTGGGTGCAACCAGTCAATTACTGATGAAGAATCACCGATTTTCCAAGTGGAATTTTGGTGGGAGGAAAAATCTGTGTGTAATTTGAGTGAGAGATGGCTGGCCAGCAGAAGGTCAATTCAACATTATGTGAATTGTGAAATCCCAATCCGTCTCATTTTTTTGGGATCATGCTATCTCAGATCATTCAACCTTATTTATTCCTAAGCCCACCGGTTCTAAGACAACCATTCCTCACATATATAATTGTCATTCTATTTTCAAAAATTTTGTTTAATAAAAGGCAAATTCCAACACCAATTTCCTAGTTAGATTTTTTTATTTGCTTTCTCAGTAGCCATTCACTAAGCGCCATGTTCCCAGGGTTGTGCATAGATTGGGCCATAGTGGCATCATAACCATGTTTCTACCTACTATCCTAAAATGGGGATATTGAGTCAGTGGTTTGTTTGGGATCTACCCTCTTTTGGATACTGTTGAGTAATTGACTGGACCTAATCATCAGATATTCAATCATATCAGATATCAGAAATTATGGTTCAGGTGTATCCTAAGTATATCTAAACTTGGGAATTGTGGCCTAGCGATTTCACTTAATTATATCTGACTATGATGACATGGGCTCAAGGGCTTTGTTGGTTAAGTTGGACTTAGATTAAGTTTTTACTTAATGACTCGGGCATGTGGGCTTTGTTGGTCTATGTCAAAATTAGTTTGTAATGTCAGTCAAGTTTTCAATTATACTAATTACTAATTAGTGATATGAATCACCTTGGCATGTGCTGCTGATTGCATGTGAAAGTGAATCAGTTCAGATATTTTGAAGACATGACGAAATGCCATCTCAAGAATGATGATGGTTTTTACACTGACCCTGAGGCTGAGCATGATGCCTTAAGTCAACGTATACATAGACGTTCTTACAAACTTTTTACATGGTTAAGTGCCACTGAAATTAAGTCGTCATGGGTAAGATGTGGTGAATATTGAACCCTATAAATAACCCTTAAGTTGACATTAATTAAATATATTCAACTACTGGACTTGTTTATAATTTAATTTATATACTTTTTTGTGTTTAGTAATTTCTTTTGTATTAGTTGTCTTTTACTTGGGATCAGTAAGAACAGGGCGGCGTGCCATCATCCAAGTAAAAATGACAGGGAATATGAAATAAATACTACCAAGAATTTATAATTTAAATTCTAATCACCATCCTGTCTGTTGTCTTCGCACAATAGATGCTCAAAACTGCATTTCACACCTGATGAAGAACCAGCCATCAGACAAAGCCCAAAATTCAACAAATGGCGCTCATGGATGGGACAACAGATGGTGACCTTTATCGATGGTTGAACGACCAAATTTTGCAGATGAAGGATGAATACACCATAAAAATCAATAATCTCAATGATGATATTAATGGTATTGATGAGTCAAACAATAATCTCCATGGAGAATTGAACCAGTGCAAGACGGCAATGAAAAAAAGGACCAAGTGTTTTCTATCTTGCAACTACAAGCTACTAGCCTGAATGAGGAAATAGCAAAATTGAAATTAAAAACCCAAAATCATGTCAATTGGAAAAACGAAATCAACAAGCAAATTTGAACTCTGGCCAACGGGCGTTGTCAGTGTGCTACAACCCACTTGACTGGAAATTCTTCCAAATATTATGAGGAGAAGCTTCAGAAATAGCTACTGAAATGGACGCTGGGCCACATCGACAACTGCCTAGCAATATGATTTCTTTGGTCAACACTAACACCTCAAACCGGGATACAATGCCCCAACGCCCTAATTTGCCTGGCTCTAGTCAACCTAGAAGTAATTGTGATAACCAGGAATGGGGAAGTGATAATTTCAAACCATCAAACCTGCTGGCAGCCTTTTGACAAGAATGTAAGTATTACCACCTTCATTAAACGCTTTGAAATGGCCATGCATGGGGCCAGCGACCATAACAAAGCAGCCACCATGATTGACTTCTTGGATGAGTGGAGCATTGATTTGATTATGCCTCACATTAACAAAAATTCAACATATGCCAAAGTCAAGGAGGCCGTACTTCATGAATTTGGAGGTCCAGAACAGATGTTGACCAGGAAATCCAAGTTTATGAACATTAGCTCTAAGAAAGATGAAGCAATTGATGAATTTGCGGATCAATTTTATTGTGAAGCTCAAGTTCTCTTAGGCGCGCGGGTTATGTCAATTTTGATGCCAAGATTGCACTAGAGCATGCAGTATAACCTTACCCTAATCTATCAAACACTCTATTGCCTGTTTTTGTGCAAAACCTTGTGACATCTGAATTGGTTGACTATTTATGCAGATGCTCAAAAATTATAGCCCTCCTAATACTGGTTACAGATCGGGAACCGCTGCCTTTGCTGGAAAGTCCTTTGAAACCAATAAGAAGAATAACACCTCATGACCAGTGAGTGAAATTATTTGCTTTAATTGCAATCGTAAAGGTCACTATGCTTCCCAATGCCATCAGAAAAATGTCAATGTAGTCCTTCCCAATACTGTGCAGGAGGAGGGAAAGAACAAGCACAATAGATGTGGGACGCTCTATTGTGCCTACAACACCTGTTAGGAGAGTGTCTATAACTCTCCAGTTCCCAGCGTGGTGCTCAGTGCACAGGCCCAACACCAGGTAACTAGCTGTTAGTGCCAGAGAGATTAGAGGCCAGCAGAGGGTGCTGGAGCAATAACTGCTGAGGCATAGTATTGTGAGTTTCATAATAAAGCCCCATAGAAGGGCAACGCGGTGCACATATTGGACAAGATTTAGGTGGCCCAGGTTGAAGGGATCCTGGGAGGACAAACGGTGCATGAGGGGAGAGCAGAATGGCACTTGCAGTGGCAAGTGGAATGGAACGTGAGACCTCCTCAAAGAGATTCATGCACAGGAGCGTTCTGAATATCATAAAATAAAAAAAGGCTTATAACAGGGGATAGGTTTATTTGGGAAGCCAACCAACAAGAAATGTTGGTCAGGGGAAAATGTACTTAACCCAAATGGGGAAATTGGGGTCATGCTACAGTGGGCCCAAGCAGCGACTCGCCAATAGGGCGATACTTCCATCCAAGTTAGTAAAATAGGCTGAAACCAATTTCACTCAAGTTATTGACTGAAGTTGGATTTGACCTGAGCGCGTTATTTCATAGCAAGAATGGGTTTTGAACCCTTGTTCTCAAACTAAGCAAACCAAACCATCCACCTTAATTTGGTAGATAGTTTGTTTTAATGCTTGGGCTGCTGTCAGGGGCTGGGCGTTTGGCGCACCACTGGTCCCAACCTGGGCATATTTTGCCCAGACCCAGCGTTGGTCCAGGGTGTTCTTCAGGTCAGGAAGGGTTTGCAACTTCACCTTCTGAGCCTTCAGGCGCCCAGCCTTGTCTTTGGGGTTGATCCCCACTATTATGCCTGTTCACATGACAACATCAGTCCCACCCAATTGACAAGCAAACGATGGCCACAGGGCCTTGTTTAACAATGAAATCAATTCTATTTTAGTATCAAAAAAGATTCCTCAAACGTACATGCAGTAACTCGCTCCCAGAGTAAGGTTGTCACACCTGAAGCCTCTGAAGTAGCTACTAAACCCTATATGCAACAAATACTTGAGAATATTTCAGCCATCTGGCATGGGGAATGACTAAGTTCAAGGAAAGAGATTTAGTAGTATATTGTGACACTCATAGCGCAGGCCGTGTGCACAAGCTAGCCTTGCTTTGGAAGGGTCCATTTATTATATTGGAGAAATCATCTGAAGATGTATATACCCTTAAGGATCAAGGCGGCTGGGTTGTGAATTGTGTACATGCTAAGTTCCTTTGTCCATATCATAAAGAATAATAATATAAAAAAATAAAACAATAAAAAATATATAAAATAATAAAATAAAAAGTAAAAAAGAAAATAATAATAACAATTGCAAGCCATAGAGTTTATTCTATAGAATTGATGCCTCACTGGCATTAAAACTAGGTACCTCTTTGTTGGTAAGTGGAGGAGAGTGTAATCAAACCAGAGAAGTCTACCCTGACAGTGACGTGTCAAACACAAGAAAGCTCAGCACCAGGCATGCTGGCCCTGTCAGCTTATGAAAGGCTATTGAGATAACATTTAAACTTTGAGGAACATGAAAAGTTAGATGTAGTGACCCAGGAAGAAGGGTACCCACCGCTTATATCCAGTCAGGGTGGAGGAAGTGTTGAGTAATTGACTGGACCTAATCGTTGGATATTCAATCATATCAGATATCAGCAATTATGGTTTGGGTGTATCCTAAGTATATCCAAACGTGGGAATTGCAGCCTAGTGATTTCACTTAATTATATATGACTATGATGACATAGGCTCAAGGGCTTTGTTGGTTAGGTTGAACTTAGATTAAGTTTTGACTTAATGACTCGGGAATGTGGGCTTTGTTGGTCTATGTCAAAATTAGTTTGTAATTTCAGTCAAGTGTTTGATCAAATTAATTACTAATTAGTGATACGAATCGCCTTGGCATGTGCTGTCAATTGCATGTGAAAGTGATTTGTTAAGCTAATTTGAAGACATGATGAAACGCCATCTCAAGAATAATGACAGTGTTTACACTGACCCTGAGTCTGAGCATGATGTTTTGAGTCAAAGTATACATAGACGTTCTTACAAACTTTTATATGGTTAAGTGCCACTGAAATTAAGTCATCATGGGTAAGATGTGGTGAATATCGAACCCTATAAATAACCCTTAAGTTGACATTATAAAATATATTCAACTACTGGACTTTTTTATAATTTAATTTATATACTTTTTTGTGTTTAGTAATTTCTTTTGTATTAGTTGGCTTTTACTTGAGATCAGTAATAACAGGGCGGCGTGCCATCATCCAAGTAAAAATGACAGGGAATATGAATTAAATAAAACCAAGAATTTATAATTTAAATTCAAATCACCATCCTGTCTGTTGTCTTCGCACAATAGATGCTCAAAACTGCATTTCACACCTGATGAAGAACCAGCCATCAGACAAAGCCCAAAATTCAACTGATTCCATCTGGAGTCAATACGTACAATTGCTGTTGGAGATACTTTCTCATTGCTGATCAAAATTTTATGACTTCTTCATGTGTTTGGCAACCTGCGGTACCTTAGCAATTTTAAGGCCCACCATGGGCCCACCTGAGGTGACATCGGCAGAATTTACAGCCACCATGGCAGCTACAACTTGGTTGCTTATTGGAATGATGATAGTGGCAATAATCAGCCATTGTCCCACAATCACTTCCCTTCCCACTCAATATCAAGTCATTTGGACAGGTATGCCCTCAGCATTCTGGATTGTCTTCTGGGGCTCATTACCCTGACTGGCAGGTGAGTCTAAATTCATTAGCCAGTTCCATGACAGAATTGACTAACCCTTGGTGTCCGCCATCTCCACCCTTATAATAAAAGTAGGTGATGCAATGGATTTGCTGTACCACATGAAGATGCAGTCAGTTCTGGGTTTTGTTTTGTTTGTGTGGTCAGTGGGTGTGTTAGTTGGGTGCTTCCACATGGTGGTGGCGGGGTTCCTGAATGATTTTTTTATTCCACAGGCGATAGTTCCTTCCCACCCTATGGGGTGTGTTCATATGTTCCATCAGTGAAAATTATGAACAAGGTGTTAGATGATCTTACCAAGTTGAAAGTATGGTTTTCAGTCAACACAATAGCTTTTTCTTCCATGATGGATGTGAAGCGTAGTGTTTTTTCTGGATATCGTGGAGGGGGATGAGCATCATTGGATGCATGGGATCTTATGCTCGGACAATCAGCCAGGATTTTTGATTCCATTGATTACATTGGTGTCATCAGTAGTGCAGGCACCAGTATCAAGATCCACAATAATTATTCAACTATTTATAATAGGTGCTGAGGCGTCTGATCTGGCCTTGTTTGTAGAGGCGTTCTGTGGCCTCGCTCCTGGACTTGGGCTCCAGTTGGACGTGTTGGTGGCAGTCTCCCATGCCACATTGGATCCAGTGTTCACCAATAATTCCATCTCAGATGCTCAAGCGGGATACTGGATCAAGTCTGCAGTGGCAACTTCTATTGGTGTTACACTCCACTGTACATTGGACAGAGGGGGTTAATTCCAGAAACAGTATTCCCCCTTGAGTCAGTTCTGAGTAGGGGGGTTGAAAAGTAATTCAGGCATTCCCTTCATTTCTCAATCAGCAGGCCAGTTCAGTTCAAGCTCCTGTGGTGTGCATTTGGAACTGGCGGACGTTCCTGTCGCTGTCCCTTCTATTGATTTATATTCCCTTTACCTGATGGTGGTGGATGAAATAGTTTCTAATCACCCCCTGGGTGTAAATCCTTTTGTGGCTTGGTTCTCAGAGTCTCAGAATGCAGAATTTGAAAATTAGCTTTCTGTGGGATGGGCTGAAACCCTTTCCGATGGTGGTTCCCTAAACAACTCCACGCCTATCACCACTAATCTGGTAGTATCCCGTCCAGTGGCCAATAAACAAGATTTTGCTTATTTTTTGTTATCACTGGAAATTTGGTTGGGTGCGCACCAGGTGTCGATTGAGGCGCTGGTAAATATGGGGGTGCTGGGAGCTTTATGAGTTTAAAATTTGAATCAGGATCTGGACTTGTACTTGGAGGTGGGCGCGTCTGTACTGGGAGTGTCATCCGCCTCAATGGCTCTGTACAACGTATGGCAGCCTGTGACTTTTTTGATGCACTTGTTCTGCTTCTGTGACCAATTTCCCATGGTCTCAGACGTGCTCTTCCCAGTCATTTTGGGGGTATGGTGGTGGTGTTGGCAGCATGTAAGCATTAATTTAGACTCATATATTATGTCCTTTACAAATACCCGGTTTTGATGGAGTTTCCTCTCATTAATACACTTGTGACTTAATGTGGGAAGGGTTCCATTACAGCACTCATTTCTCTGTCAGACCTTCTGCTAGATTTTCCCCTGGCGTCAGTAGCATATCAAGATATCTTTGACATGGAAAAGGTTAATCACCTTCTGCCTCATTCTTAATATGATCTGGCTTTCTGCTTGATGGTAGCCATGATCAACATCAACTGTCCAGTTTATTTCTGCATGGCGCAGGAGGACAAAGTGTTGGAAGTGCGATTGGAAGATATGCTTAATAAGGGTTGGGTGTTTAAGGAAACGTCCACATCATTTCACCTATAGTTTTCGCTCAGAAGACTGACAGTAATTTGTGCCCCTGCGTTAAATATGGGCATCTGATTAATATTATGGTTCATAATCCCTATCCTCTTCCCCTCGAGCAGATAATCAGCAAGGCAATCGCGAAATACCAGGTGATTTCAAAGCTTAATCTCATAAATGAAATCAACCAGATCTGGGTGGCAGAAGGCCAGGAGTTTCTTCAGGCGATTTGGACCAGAAGAGGCATATTTCAAATCTGCGTGATGCCCTTAAGCTTGAAAACTGCCCAGACATGTTCCAGTAGATGACTGATAGCGCGCTTAGTGATCTCAGGTTCACTTGCAAAGTATCATACATCGATGATATACTTGTTCACTCCCAAACTCTTGAACAGCATGAAAAAGACCTAGAGGCAGTGTTGCCTGCTTTGCACAAGGCTGGACTCTACGTGAAGCCCTACAAGTGTGAGCTTTTCTGGGAGGAGGTTACTTTTTGGGTAACCTTGTACTTTAAGATGATTATGCTAATACTCCCATCAAGCTCAAGGCAATACTGGAGTGGCCCACTCCCGCAGCTCAAAATCAGTTGTGGAGCTTCTTGGCACAATCATCTTATTGAAAAAATTCTCTCCTTCCCTATCACAGCTGGCTGAACCTCTGCACCCCCTGACTGGGAAAAAAACCATTTCGCTGGATGGAGGAGTGCCGGCAGGTGTTTGCTGCCATCAGGAGGTGTTTCTGGAGCCTCCCATTATCAAGCATGAGGATTCACAAGCCATTTATTGTAGCACATGACACCTCATCTGCCATTATGGGAGAAGTATTACTGCAAAAGCACGACGGTTTGGAGCACCCAGCTGCCTACTTTTTGCACAAGTTCACTTTGTTTAAACAGTCCTGGGCCATTTATGATAAAAAGTTGTTCACAGTGTCATGGTCTCTTACCCACTTGTGGTACCTTCTTCAGGGTGCACAGCATATATTGACTGTTCAAATGGATCATCATGCCCTTATGTATTTTCAGAAGCCGCAGAAGCTGGCACATTGTCAGGCACAGATTTATCATGACCTCTGTAGTTTTAATTTTAAACATGAATTTGGGAAAGGTGCTCTAAATGTTCTTTCCAACTTTTTAAGTCACAACCCTGCAATGAGTCTGGCGGATCATATGAGAAGAATTTATTACGTTAATTCCACTGACCCAAATCCTTGCCATTGCACCTTCTGCAATTTCAGTGACAGATTAGACTCGTATGTGCCTCTGGTCACTCAGATATGGCGGTTCAAATGGCCTGCATGGAGGGCCTGGAGTTGTCAGATCAGCTAGCACTGCCAATGAATAAGCATTCTCATTAATAACTAATGGAGGGATGTTTCATTTTAATTCACAAATGTGGGTGCCGCCTCAGCTCTGCAACAAGGTCATTCAAGCTCAACATGACCCCCCAGCAGTTGACCACCCAGGCAACAAAAAATGCCTTCATTTAATCAAATAAACGTACAACTGGCTGGTAATTTCCAAAGAGATTCCAGCATGGATCACGAATTTCATGGTGTGTGCACGGGCCAAATATGATAGATCAGGTAAAAATGGTCTTCTCCATCCCCGCAGCAGGCAGAGGTCCCGCGGACTTCAATGTCCATGGATTTCATTGTTAATCTCCCCAGCTTTAATGGGTTTACCATTATTATGGTGGTCATAGATTGTTTCTCCAAGTTTTCTCCCTACATTTCCTGTAAGTCAGTCATCACTTCTGAAAAGATCACCCAGTTCTTCATGAGGCATGTGTTTTAAATATTTGGCTTGCCTTAAGAAATCGTGAGTGACCATGGGTCACAAATTATGGCGCGGCTTTATACTGAACTCTTAGGTATCTTGATGATTAAGCCGTGTTGCTCCACTTCATACCATCCTTAGTCAGACGTCCAAATGGAGGGGGTCAATCAGATTCTTAAGCAATGTCTCCACTGTTACACTATGGCCATGCATAACACCTGGGTGGAGGACCTTCTGATGGCTCAGTTTGCATATATTAATTGGACTCACGCATCTAATGGGTTCTCGCCAGATGAGGCCACGTTGGGGTACAACCCTTCATTTTTGGTTGGTCCATGCCTTCTCCCAGAAGTTCTGTCTGTAGAAGATCATGTACAGCACAAATGTAGCAACCAATTCCTGGTCAGGACCACCTGACCAAGGCTATCAGCGATCACAAGTGATTTGTGGATCAAAAACATCTTCTGGGCCATGAGATCACAGTGAAGTCCTACGTCATGTTGGACATGCACGACCTGTGGATGCAGCTGCCTTCCAGGAAATTTATAAAGCAAATGCTTCAGCCCACATGCAGTGGAGGCAGATTTGGAAAATGGTTAATTTTGTTTTAAGCTCCTGGCTCACTGGAAACAGCACCCCATTTGTCACGGTTCACAGTTGTCCTCATTTAAGGGAGCATCCTATCAGAACTAGGGCCTATCATTATTAAAAGATTGTAGGAAGCTGAGGTCGAGGCAATATTGGCTTTTTAGAGATCTCATCATTCTGTTCAATATCTCGTGGCCTTGAAGGGGTACCAGCGTATGAGAAAAGTTGGGTCAGCGCCTGGGATTGTGCCAATCGTGGTGTTTTGTTAGTGATCTTTCATGTCATGCACCTGATGCTTCCATCCTCCCCCAAAAGTCGCCACAACTTAGCCAACAAGTTGTATAAAGCCCACAAGAACGTCACGCTCACTCAAGTTCCCATTGGTGGTGCTCCCCCGGTTGAAAAAGTGAAGGATAGTGTAAGTCCAGGGGAGCATCCCCTGTTGCTTAATTGCGCGGAATTCATGTTCTGCACAAATAAGGGGGCGAAGAAGGTGGCTATTCCTCTCATGAACCAGGGCGATTTGGCCCATGTGGTGGACGAGAGGTGGGTGATAGCGTACCCCTTCAAAGTTCCCCCTTCCCCCTACCTCATAACCCAAAAGTTAGTGCAGCAGATTAGGGTGTGTGTAGTGGTGGCGGTGGTGAGAGGCTGCCACATAAGGGAAAGTGAAGGGCATCAATCCCTGGTGATAATTTTAGTTTCTGCTGAGGGCCCAAAATTAAACAAATTGAGGAATGGTATAATCAAGCCAAATGTGGTACAACCAGGTTTGAAACCCAACCAGGGGCTTTCCTTCCACTAGGAGAGTTGTGTACCGCCCAAGGTCTTCATGGGCATCAAACCCATCAGAAACATAATGGGATTATCCCTATGCAACCTGGCCATAGGCACAACCAGTTGCCACTGGACAAAGCATTGCCGATCTGCCAGATGGAATTCTTTGAGAGTAAGATTTTAGTGACGAAATTAGAGCAATAGTCAGCTATCCAGCATAAGGCTGATTTGGCATCAAGTGAATTGTGAAATCCTGATCTAGCATAATTTATTGGTATTGCACTACCCTCAGTTAATGCAACCCCTATTTATTCCCTAAGCTCCA
This sequence comes from Massospora cicadina, assembly GCA_022478985.1. Classification (NCBI taxonomy): domain Eukaryota; kingdom Fungi; phylum Entomophthoromycota; class Entomophthoromycetes; order Entomophthorales; family Entomophthoraceae; genus Massospora; species Massospora cicadina. The sequence continues at coordinate 45,004 of JAKSZP010012459.1, forward strand.
GTACTTAAGACAACCATCCCTCACAGATACAGTTGTCAGTCTATATTCAAAGATTTTGTTTAGAAAAACAAATTCCCACGCCTATATCTCAGTTAAAATTATCATTTTCTATCTCAGTGACTGCTCACTACGTGCCTTGTTCCAAGGGGTGCGCAATGATTGGGCCATAGTAGCCATCATCACCATGGTGCTACTTTTTATACTTATATGAGGATATCAAGTCAGTGGTTTGTTAGAAATCTCCCCTCTTTTGGACGCCACCTGGCATCAAACATACTGTTGTTGTTGGAGACATTTTCTTCTCTCTGGGCGAAGTTTTGTGACTTCTCCATGCATTTAGAAGCTTTGAGGTACCTCGGCAAGTTTGGAGCCCACAGTAGGACTACTGGAGGTGACAGCAGCGAAACTGACAGCCATCGCAGCAGCTAAAACTTGGTTACTTATTGGTTTGGTAATAACAGCAGTTGTCAGCTATCATCCCACAATCACTTTACTTTCCGCCCAATATCAAATTGTCTGTACATCTATGCCCCCAGCATTATGAAAAGTCTCCTTGGGGCTCACGCACTCTGAATGGCAGGCGAGTCTCAAATCATTAGCTAGTTCCATGACAGGAAGATAGTGCACACCTATGGGTATTTTTATGTAGAGTAAGGTTTAGGATTATTTAAAGAAGCAAAGGCGAATAAAACTTCCTGGTAACTTTTGCGCATCTATGTTGACCACAGGTTTTTTGAAATGGTAACTGTTCTTTTGTACTTCACTTGGCTCAACAAATTTGGTCAATAAAATCATTGGGTCTCCCAAGGTCTCATTTACCAAACATAATACAAACTCAGCAGATGTGAGTTACCTTTATTACAGAAAAAGAGGTCAGTGTAAACCTTAAAACCCTGCTTGAGTGTTGGAAGGTAATATCCACATGGCTAAGGTAAAGATGGGAGTTGCCCTCATTATCATGGCCTTAGGTTACTTGGAGGGGAACTCAAAGCATTACTCAGTGGCGTCTTATAAGGTACATCATCAGTTAATGTGCAGTGGGGTGGTAGTAGCCTGGCCTGTCTTCTAGTCACCTGTGGATACCCGATGAGTATGTTCTTGCTGGAGTTCAGTCAGCATCCAGTATCAGGTTAAGGTGTGAGGGGCGCTAGCCCATAATGTCTTCTTGTCGCCTGTGATGGATTGGTAAAGCACATGGTTTTTAGAAATTCTCAGGGTACATGGCAGCGACTCTGATGGTTCCTTGTTTGGTGTTGATATTTTTGCCCATATTTCCAGCTGGCTAGATTACCAGGGGTCGCTAGGGAATAATTTCCTACAGTGAAGTGAATTGGATATCAGTTGACCCTGAATTTTGGGGTAACAATGTTCAGGGGATTTTAGGTAATTCTCCTGAGTTAGATCCATCAGGAAATATCAGGATGAATGCTTAAGATTTTGTCAGGAAGAGTTGCCAAAGAAATAGGGCATCTAATAGTTGATTGATGATTGACTATCAGGTGTACCAATTGGGATCAGTTGGGTTTCATCACCAACTGATTGGGAATTTAAGGATCAATCTGCAAGGCGAGTGATGTCGCCTTAAACTAGCGAATCAATAAGTTAATTCATGACCTGACTTAATGGGTAACAAGTCCCATTACCTAAGCAGGTCACTTGCCAAATAAAGTTAGTTTGTTGGGATTGAGAGGATAACATTAGGGACACGTTATACAAGTTTTTCCATTTTAGGTCTTGAGGATGTCCAATGATGGAATTTAGCCAGGATGGGGATGACCATCACTGATGAGACGAATATGGGTAATTCAATGGCAATGGCTGCTGTTTCATTGATGAGGTGCTGCTCGAGGGTTGGGCACTGAATTCCCACTATAATTTTCCATAAGTAATCATTTAATAAAAAACACTTTACAGAAATCAATTTACAGGACACTTTACCATTATATTCTATTCTCTAAAGAAATTTATTGCTGTGTGCTTTGAATGAAAAACTCTCTTTATAATATAGAGTAAGGATCTAAGCGTGGATCAAGAAGATAATCTGAACTGAATTGGGGATTTCTGCCAACTGCGTATCACCAGAGAAAAGCCGTAAATGAGGATCTGAGCATGGATCAAGTTAGGTGGTATAAGGGAACTCATCACTATTAAGGACATCTTAAGTATTTTGAGGTGAAATACTGGTCGAGCGTTGGACCCAATACTAGTACTTTATTCAACTATGGGTAATAGTCTTCATACTATTATTGATTGGCTATAAAATAATATCAAACAATGAAGATAACTTCACAACACCAAACCTGTGTATTTAATTAATTTAGGGGTTATCAGCTGATAATAATCAAGAAACCCTTAAATTTTAACAATTGGTTCTAACTACAGGAGTATAGTTGAGTAGGATACACTAAGATGTTACATAAAGAAGGAGTCAAAGATGTTTCCAATTTTGGCAATGAGTTATTAGGGAAAGTAACTCCCTTAGAGAAGAAAAACAGAAAATTAGTCTGAGAAGTTTCATTCTTGAAGATGGAATGCAAAGTGGATCACGTATAATTGCATTCATCCATCTCAGACGTAATCAATTAGTGAAGCAAATTGAAGAATTGAAGAATTGGACATGTGAATGTGACTATTATATGGCAAATGATGACAACGAAGATCAGCAGAAAACTCAGGTTAAAATTAGGTCCCCTTGAAATAGTAGCAAAGATCAGCAGGGCCAACTTAGGTTGTAATTGGGTTTGCTTTAAATAGTCTTGAGGAGCAAGGTGTTAGATGAGCTTTAAGATGAAACATTAGATGTGTTGATATGGAGAGCAAACAATTCAGAGAATTGGATTACAATACTGATGAAGAGTATGAGGTCAAAAATAGGAAGTGATTGATCCAAGAGAGTGGAGATAATCACTTGACCTAATAATATTTAATCAATGAGGCAGAAATTGCTAGAGATGAGGATTATCAATTCAAGACAATAATTGGATGAAGCTAACGAGGCTAGATCAAT
>JAKSZP010012460.1:0-47864 GCA_022478985.1 Massospora cicadina
AGGGATGGGGTCAGCAGCACCGACTGACCCCTTTGTGTGTCACCCACACCATTTGGGGATCCCCCAGTCTAATTACAGACCAACAAAATAAATTACAAACTTAAATAATATAATTAAATGGGCAAAGGGAGATATTTAATAGAAGTGCCAGGTATTTATACTATTTACAAAGGGCTAATGCGCCCACCGCTGACCTATTGTATTTCCACTGGACCATCCAGCCAACCATTCTTTCTCAGCCTTCCACTGCGCTACTCTCTTCCCTGGCGTTGACCCTCTCACCCCATCCTTCCCAATGTCCAGATTAGTTTCAGCTCATCATTGGCCTTGAGTTGCTGGTGAGCCATATAAATTATTTGTATAAACAAATAACAAATTAGTATTTGACCTTCAAGTTTATTAATATGCACCTAAAACCTCTTTGGTCACTTGCATTGACTTGGAATATCTCAGCATTTTGCTGATGGCACATTTCAACTCTTCTAGTCAATTGATTAAAAATCGCCTTTTTCAGTATAGTTAAATTTATTTAATTAAATATGTGATGCTGGAAACAACCTCAGCTGCTTCAAACTTGTCTTTGTTGGATTCTGCAAAATTTTTAATTAGTACAGGCTGTGAAATCATAGATGTGCAATAAATAGCAAATACATCAGCTTCCTGCCAGAAATTCCTACAATTGTCCATGAATGGCAGTTGGCGCCAAACACAGATTCCACCACCATATACTAATTGGATCATCCTCAGCTATTAGTTGCCTGTGATCCTTATACTAATTTGGGGCCACCAATTGGCCCCACTCAAAACTATCTTCCCAACTTGGCAGAATACTAATTTCAGCTCAACCTAAATTGAGGAGCAACTAACCAGCAATTGTATCAAATACCACAAAATTTAGTCAATGAGACATTCCGCCAGGATTGGCCATTTCATCCTAAATAACGATAAAGCATTGGAGAATTCCATCTGGTTAAAATTCCAACATAGTGGATACATCAAATAAAAGAAAATTTATTTTAAATATCTTTTGCTATATTGGCGGATGAGCAACTTATTTATTTTGAATTACTGTAACTGTTGTAGAATCTCACCAGTGCAGAAGAAATTAAGTAAATATCTAAAAATACTTATCAGTGTGCTATGTTAATATTGATATAACATCAGATGTGTAAATCTTTGCTTTGATTTTATATCAATTTATGCTTGCTTTGCTGTTGCAGCAATTGGAAAATATCATAGTGAACTATTAGTTTTTTAGCTTATTGCTCATTTAGAAAAATTTTAACTGTAAAACCTGCCTTCGCCCTTAAATAAAGTATAAGATATTAATATAGTTATAAATTTTAAATTTTAAATTTATTGTGGGGAAGGCTGACCATGGGATGGACACTTCTGAATATGACTAAGAAGAGACAAAACTTAGTACCAGGGAAGGCACCCCAGAGAAGCGATGCTATCTCTTGTTGCCAGCGGGAACGCCACTTATGATTAGGGAGGGAACGTGTGGAGGGGCCGTAACCACAACTGACCACGTGTGGAGGAAGGGGTCTGATTTGATGAACCAGACTGGGAACCAGGAGGAGACCAGCTGTCAGCAATGCAGTGGGAGGTATCCAAACATCCACACTTGAAAGTGGTCCACCAAGTGAGACCGGAATCTGTGGACAGCTTCTGGGAGGGTGGGGATGGAGCCAGCGATGGCATCCAAGACAATCGTGTGGATAGTCCACATGGCGATTGCAACCACCAGAGCATGGAGGGAGGGTGGAAGAGAGGGGGCCATTGATAGAGCAAACATATCTCTTGACAGACTGAAGGGATGCGTTTGATCCTGGCCCAGCAGACGTTGGACTTCGCGCCATATCACTTTAGAGATAGGACACTTCTCCAGGCGGTGGAACAGCATTCTGTACTGGCCACACATGACACAGGATGAGTGTAAAGAGTTAGAGCGCTCAGCTGTACGATACACCCACCTCAGGCAGCGCCACACATGGGAGCGGACTTGAGGCTGCAACAGAGGATGGTGTACATATTTTCAGATAGTTTTTTGGGTCTCAATGGAGTAAGGGATGTCCATCATGTCCAGGTAGTCCACCCTGGATAGGACATGGGGCCAAATGGGGATCACGCCATCATGGACGGGTAGCCCCTGTACCTCTTGTGTGAACTAAGGAAAGGGGCGGCCTCTTTGGGTTGTATGTCCGCTAATATGAATTCTCCACTCAGCGCTCCGCATGGAGAGTAGGATTCGTTTGTAGTGGGTTTTAGTCCTGTGAGGACCTGTGGCCGATGTGTGTGATGTGAGGTATTTCATCAGGGAGTGGGGGTTTGATGGATTGTTGAGGCCCAAGGCGCGGGAGAAGTTGGAGCGGGCTGCGTGGGATCAGTGTTGGGAGGGGAGTGTAGGGGCGGTGATGGCCGCAATCCAGGTGCCCAGGATCTTGGCAGCATGGGTTGTAAAGTCAATCAGGCCCATGACACCATGATGATGAGGGCCAAACATGAGCTCTAGCTGTACTGGTGGAGGGCAGCCTGACCAAAGCCATCCTTGCAGCAAGGCATACAAAGATTTGAAGAAACTTGGGGAGAAGGGGATGGCGTGGGCTCCAAACCAGACTTTGGAGAGGAGCATGGAGTTGGCTAAAACAACCCTGCCAGTAAGGGAAGTAGGGTGGGCTCTGGGAGAGGCGATTTGCTTCGTCACGTTGTCCAGAATATGGAACTCCATTACTACTGATGCGTATCCGCCTGCCTCCATCCACATGCCCAGATGGCATACTGGTCCTATGGTAGGACGTGGCGCAAAGGGGAGCAACAGTGGGGCGGTGTGTGTTGAGTTAGTAGGGAGAGGACATGGGCGAGCAGATGGGCCGGGTTGTGAACTAATTGCTGGGGTCCAGCAGTTCTAAAACTGACCAAGGAGGATAATTTTGGTTTTGGAAGCGTTCAGTGCCACGTTGCTTACCTGTGAATACTCCGGGATGAGAGCTTCAAGCGCGCGTGCATCTTGAGTATTAGACACCCCAACCACACAATCATCTGCGAATGCCATTATCTTAACTGGGGCTTGGCCTGGCACATGGACCCCGGTGAGTTGGGCATTCATATTTCGCAGTAGCAGGTCAAGGTTGAAGTTGTATAAGAGTGGGCTGAGGGGGTCCCCTTGTCGCAAGCCCCTTTGAGGGTGGACTACTTCTGTTAAGAAGCCAGGGTCACACACTGCCATTGTTGCAGATTCCGTGAGCAGCATAACCCAGTTGATGAAGCGAGGGGGTAGGCGGAATTGATAGAGGCAGGCCCTGAGGTATTCCCAGTTTACTCTATCATAGGAATTTTGTTGGTCTAAGAATACAAGTGCCCCAGAGGCTGTGGATTGACATACATTAGCCACAGAGTGCATGTTATCCCAAATCGACCTTCTGGGTATAAATCAAAATTGTTCTGGGGAGATGGTGGCAGATGCTACAGTCCCTAAACGGTTAGCCATGTCTTTTGTTAAAATTTTAGTGTCTGTGTTTGTTAGAAAAATGGAGTGCCAGTTGGCTAAGTCTAGCTTATCCCCTTTCTTGAAGAGTGTGACAGTAAAGGCCTCATGTCCTCCTGGTAGGAGGCGCGTTTCCAACAGGCTTTGGTTAAGTGAGGCGAGCAGCAATGGGGATATATATTTGAAATACTTTTTGTAGAACTCATATGGAATGCCATCTGGGCCTGGGCATTTTCAGTTTGGCGCACCATGAATGGCTGTCCATAATTTGGTTGGAGTAATCAAATTCATTATATCCGGGTATCAGAAAATGGTGTGGATGTTGCTCAGTCAAGAAATTCTGCCACTTCAGCTGGCTGAATTGGATTGGATCGGTACAACTTGGAGAAATTCTTTTGTGTTTCGATTGCCACTAAGGCTGGCATATCTACAATGATATCATCTGATCTTTGCACCTGTGTGCAGGCCACGCTCTGGTGTGGTGCAAATTTTTTTTAAAGAAATATGCGATGCACTTGTCGCCTTTTGTGATGCATGTGGCCCTGTACTAAACATAAACCCAATGTTTGTGTTGCCTTTTGAGTGCATTGAGGTGGGCAGCTGCCTCTGCCCACTTCCAGCCCTATGCAGAGCTGTATCCTGTAGCTGGGATGTTGGACTCCAGGTGTGCCAACTCTGACAGAGCATGTGAAATGACCGCCAATGTGGCTCATGAGCATCTGGAGGAGAGATGGCGAGAGTGGCGGATAATGTCATCTTTATAAGTTGCCCATGTGCAAATGGGGTCCGCGCAAAGTGGTGCAACAAACTTTTTTGCCAAAGTTGCCACTTCCACCCATGTGGAAAATCCTGGCGACGTGAGCTTGGAGGGGCAGATTTTGCACCAATGTGGGGCCTTAGCAGCTGTGACAGGTAGGTGGTAGGTTAGCAAGACCAGTTGATGGTTGGAGAATTCTATTTTTGTTGTTTTGAAGTGGGAGATGTGGGGTTGGAAATTCGCCAGCGTTAGGATAAGGTCGATGCAGGTCATGGACCTTAGTTGGCCATTGTGGATGTGGGGATGCATCAGGTTTTGAGCAGCGGGGCATGTCATGGCAGTGCATCCATTAACCTGAGGGTGGCCTTTAGAATGCGCAGTTCTACATGACCCTGGGGGCGTGGGGTGAGGAAGGCCACTGGTTCATTGGTGTGTTTAGCCAACAGTTCATGTCGCCGACTAGAAAAGAGTCTGGGGGTAGTGGGAGGGATTTGACTGACTAGAAAATTTCCTGACACTTACGTACACCGTTTGGGGCATAGATATTGACGATTGCATGTGCTATGTCAGCCCATAAGAAAGTGACAATGAGAACTTGGCTATTTAGGAATGTTTCTGAAGATAAAAATTTGAAAAAATTATTTTTCTGAATTAGCACCCCACAGTGCTTTGACCAAAAGGATAGGGATGGGAGGAGCATTGTTTTCCAAACTTCCTTGGAACCTCGTGGACAGTGGGACTCCTGGATGGCCAGGATATCCACGGGTAAAGTGTGTTGTAAAAAACTCAGTTTCCTTGCCTGGGATGGGGAGGCCTTGAGTTCAGCGATATTCAGCATCCCTAAAGTGAAGGTTTCCCCCATTGCACCTTAGGTGCGAGGGGATAGGCACTTGGGCCCACCAGCATCCTCTAGATCCCCATGGGCCTTCACAGCAGCGTGGGTGTTAGCAGCAAAGCTATTGGGGTTTCTGTTAATTTTTGCAGAAAGAGTTGCATTGGCTTTAGCCTTCACTTTTTGTTTTCCCGACGTCGGACAAATTTTTTGTGGTGTGGATGAGTTCAGTGCACCATTGAGCGGGTCAAAATTTTTTTTTCATCTGGGATGGGTCCCAAGTCGGTTTTGACTGGAGCTTGGGTGCAACGATTGGGTGAGATCAAATCCCCCATCAGATCCTCAGATTGAGTGGCCCACTCAGCATGGACTTCCCAATCTGATTGGTTGATGGATTCCCAAGTTGCTTCCGCCATGAAGGTTTCCATGTCCTCCTGGCGTTGTGAGTGTGGGATAGTGGTTGTGGCTTTGGCTGCTTCCTTGGCCGCGGCCCTGTGGGCCTGCTTGGCCTTCTTCCACTCTTGCAGGGAGATATGCTTTACCAGTAGGTAGCAGCCTTGTGCTCCCCATGGGAAAGCCTCTTTGGTGCTTGCGGTTGGTTCGTAGTGCACCTCTCCGCTGGCCATGGCCACTGAGGGGTGCTCTTGGAATGTGACGCCCTCCTTGGTGGGGCATGCATGTGCCTTATAGCTGAATGCGTCACAGTGGGTGCAAATGGGGGGCGCGCTGTCCACGGTCACCTGGAATGGGTGGGTGGTATGCCTTGCAATATCAATAAAAGTGGAGTGTGGGATCTGGGTTAGGTCCTTCACAATCTCCTCAGTTGGGGTCAGGACTGCGATGGCTTTGCCAGTGCACAGGTGTGACATCAGCGTGAAGCGTTGCATTTTGAAAGATTGAATTTCGCCGTATACAGTGAGACCATCTTTCAGGTGTTGTTCCAAAATGTCATGCTTTACCGTAGTAGGAAAAAAGTCAAATGTGAGGAAAATTTGGTTTGATTTTGTCCATCTGGTGCATTTGGTTTTGACGACCTGTTGCCCTTCAGGGAGGTCGACCACTATGTGCACCACCGCAGCCTCATCTGCTGCATCTTTGCTTTTGAAACCTAGGTCCAGTCAACTGCATGACATGGTTTGAGGTGCAACATACACCGCGGTTGGGAAAATTGTGTGCACATCTTCACAAAATTTTTCCCATAAGGCCATTTGTTGGATGTCCAGAAACACGCAGACTCCAAATTCTACCAACGAAAGTGGCTGGGAGTGTGGCGTGTTGATGTACTGGTTGCATCATGCTTGCCACGCGAGTATCTATGGGGAAATAGTGACTGCCAGTTTCTCCAGGGCGTTTTTGAACGTTGGAGGCTGCGGGCCTTTCACCTGCTCCTCTTACCTTACTTGCCCAACTGCTCCCTGACATGGGCGCAGACTAATCTCCTTTGTGAGATTATCAAACTAGATTCAGTCTTGAATTGAATAGGTTGCAAAAGTGATTGCAACGAGAAAGAAAAGTTAATATAGTTATAAATTTTATTTCTTTTTATTTTTCTTTTTTATCTTTATTTTTCTTTTGTTTTTGAAGGGTTCTGGTTGGTAGTTCTATTTGGTGAGTCTTTAATTTACAAAGTGCTTAGGGCTATTTTCAATTTGTGGAAGTTTCATGTAATCATGTCTACTAAGAATGTCACATTCACTCCCTTTAAATATGGTGAGCCAGAATAAGGGCGTGGATTGTCTATGGAACCATGTTCTTATAGGTGAAAGAGATATGGCTTCTTTACTTTAGGGCGAGTATCCTGGGCAACTGCTTCTTTAAATTGCACACAAGTCAATATGCATAAGTATTGTTGGTGGTCATGTGGAATAGCATATTATCATAGTAGATACTGGGTTTGTAGGTGGATATCTTATCACAATGATATTGTACTAGTGTGGGTGCAAGGCTTGAAGTAGAGAGTCCCTTTCCCAATTAGGCCCAGTAATTTCTCTTATTGGCCATTAGTTGCACCACATGCACTCTTTGCTTCTCATGGAAGTATCATTAATAATGATCTCTTTTATCAAATAAATGGCAAACCACATAAGCAGCATTGCACCTTTAAACATGGTTTGCACTTCCAGCTTTAGGATATGTAGATGAATTATGGTAAGGTCTTGTGGGGCGACTCAGTGTTGGCACAGCCAAAAGGATTCTATTCTGAGTTTGGTTACTAAATGGTAATTAAAGTTACGCAGTTAGTTACAACTTGATTAGGGCATGTCTTCTCATTAAACAGGTGTCATTGCGTTATAGGTTTTCAATATGGTTTATGGCTAAGGTCATCACTAAGCTCACAATAGCACCAAATAAACTTCCAGTTCATAACATCACATTAGCCTCTCAGTTGAAGCAGTTAGAAAATTTTGTGTGAGTTTCATGGCATTGGAAACTGATTTTGAGGAAGTTAACCTTGCACTTGGACATCTTGTTAGTCCCCCCAAAAAGTCTCAGCACAAATTGTTTAACCTCTTGATAGGAAACTATTTTATAATCCATGTAACAAGTAACTTGGTCAACACTTTCAAAGACAAGGGTGGAGATTAAAAGTTTTTCTTTGCGCCAGTCTGACGACCTTCCATGGAAAACTTAAAGCTCACTAAAAATACATGTATGTTTCCATCCCAGTTAAAAGAGGGAAAATGGTCAATGTGCACATGATTATCCCCTTCAAGCATCATTTTCTTGGAACAGCTGATTGCACCTCTGACTTTATAATAGTCAAACTAAGGCAGGGAGAGTGGTTGGGACGCAAAGATGCACTCTGATTGATAATGAGATTATGCTCAAGCATTTCTGAACATGTGAGAACTTTATTAAACACATGAGGATTCTGCTAGGTGAAGCAGATTCCTCATTGATAAACTTCTGCTGCTGGTGGAGCCATGTCTCCCGCTACATTGGATGGCAAAAAGCTCTCAAGCAGTGCTACCAACTTGTATTTTATGTTGGAGTTTCCTCTACTTGGATCTGATTTTCATTCTGTCAGTTTCTTAATATGTACTTTGATGGTGATCATTCCAGCGTTTAACTAGCATTATAAGATTATAGCTATTAATGGACGTCATCCAACTGTGTGCAGAGGGATTCATTTTCTTTATGTAGTTCATTATTCAAATCACACAGGATACAAGTTCTCCTTTTATTTTATAATGATTTATTGTTTCACCATATGAGATTTCAGGAGTTTTGGGCAGCTTTGGGTTGATATTGTTTTGTGCAACTGTCCACAGTTACACATTTCACCACAATATGGCAGAATTTAGCAACAATCAAATCTTTAAGCTCAGCAAAGTGGCTGTCAGGATTTCATACTCAGGGTGAAGCTTCTTATTGGGGTTGCAAATCATTATTATCAAGTTATCAAATGAATGCTGATTTGTGCTCCTCACTAGGTTGAGTTGAGCTATTAGAATCAAATTATCTGTTCTTAAGACTATTGGGGATTGATCCTGATAGCATTCAATTATTATAATCTACTGCCAATTTAAGCTGAGAATAGATCAATAGCACTACTATTATTACTACTATGTTTTGATTAGATTGCTGGCAATCAATGCCAAAGGATTTCTATAAAAATGGGATTTAATCGCAATTTATCACTAAATATATTAACTCTCGCTGGCCTGAACCTGATACCTTATTCACTCACTTTATCCTAGAATTGTAAATAGTGCAAGGCTCTATACCAATAAACTATTATTTCTATTATCAATTAGTTCTAGTTGAAGGTTCTTATACCCTTCAGGGTGACTAACCTACTGAGCACTTTAGTGAACCTGAAGTAACATTTGTAATGGTTGAATTACATCCCCTCATCCTGAAAAAAGTAATGCACCCTACCATGTTAACCCCCTGAGCTCCCCATGTAAAACACAACCCAGGAAGGAGGAGGAGCAATCACCCTGCTGTGGGCCTGTTGGAAGTTTAACCAGGTAATTTCCTCACATATTTTAAATTAGTGTATTAATTAGTCAAGGATGATTGCCAACTATATTAATAGTTTTAGATTCAATACTTAATGATAATAACCCCAATTTTTGCTCCTCATTCAGTTAGGTTGAGCTGTCTTGATCTGCGGATTAATAAATATGGGGATCGTCCCCAGTAGGGAATTGGTGAGTCTTGACACCAGCAACTGAGTCCAGGGATGTAAAGATAACTAATATTATCAATTAAAATGGTGAATTGCTAAATAAAATGTCAAAAACATTGGGAAAGGATCCCAATAGAGTTTTCAGTCAATTTCAACACTGGTGGCTAATTCCAAGGATGTCAACCAATTTAGAATAGTTTAATTTTGGTGGAATAATAGTTCAACTCCAACTGCAAAATTGTGGATGATTGTGGGAATTTCCGGTGGAAAGCAGATGTATTCATTTTAAAACCATCTGACATATTTTGGTGCCATAAATCCAAGTTTTAAAGGTTCTTATCTTGGTGCCAACTCCATGTGAAGATGATTGTGGGATTTTCTGGCAGAAAGTCAAAGTATTCATTATCAATTGTCTAAGTTATGAATTTGTTGTCTAATTTGGAGTACTGGTGACTTATGCCAAGGATAGCAAACATTTAATATTCATTAAAAAAGTTAAATTTCATATTGACTTTGTGAGAGTATTGGGAACAATCCCTGGCAGCAATTTGGTTAAATTTTGACACTGGTGAATTATGCCAAGGATGTCAATATATTAAATTTGATTATGACAAATTGAGGATCACCATAATTATGGAAATTCAAGGATGACGAGTTAAGAAGAGAGATAATTGCCATTGAGAGTGTTGATAGATGCTAATCAGGGAGAATTGCCAGTGAGAGTGCTTATAGATGCTAAGCAGGGAGAATTGCCATTGAGAGTTCTGAAAATGCTGGCAATGTATGCCAATGACATGGATATGCAAGAAATACCTATAAATAGTTTGATTTTATCTTAATAAAAATATCTTTGATATTTTTAAATCTTCAAATCCAATCTTTGTTTATTATAATTAATTGTGGATACCTACCTCTGCTAGTTTTAAAGTGGATGTAGTTCAGCTTGGCTGGTGGAGGAGGAACGGAAGATCCCTCAGAGGTTAGGTGCTGGGTGAACACACCTGTAGTGGTTGGCGCAACCAAATTTTACCCTGGAATTACAGAACAACCGTGGGAACTGGCCCAATAAGTAAAGCGAGTAATGGGCAAGCGGTTTTAGCCATGAGATGGAGAAGCAAGGGGTCAGGCCACCCAGGATGGGGGAGAACTGCCGGTGCCCACCAAGAGGGGCTAATCTACTAAGGTGAAGTTGGTGTCCAGCTAAATTTGGGAAGTTGCCTGCAGCCCTGTAAGGAAAGGTCACCAATGATGGTTAAAAATCAAGGCCAGCAGTCTTCATACTGTTTGGACTAGCACATTAATAGAGTCACTTATTTTTGAGAATGAAAAATTCTCAACAGAGCATCTGCACCAGCTGTCAAGACCAGGATTAACAACAAGAGGATAAAAACTTGGATCAGGCTATGGAACATACCAGGTGCTGTAAAAATCTGAGCGCACCTTAAAATACCTCATGTAGGGTCAGTTGAAGTGTTTTTCCCAGCTTATCTGATCAAGTTAGTGACGGTGGAGTGTTTTTATCAGCTTTTCTAACCTGCTTAACTAGGAAATCTTTAATAATAATAGAAATAATGTAATATTATAATCTATTTACTAACGCTAATGATTAATTTAGTTTTGGAATCTCCTATTTTATCTCTGAAGTTAGAGTTTAGATGATTTTATATGGCTGCCAACTAATTCACCTAGTTTCAATTATCTAAGTTTCCAGATTGTGCTCCACATTCAATTGGGTTGAGATATTTTAATGATAATCTGATCTTACAACTATTGGGGCCAATCCAAATACCTTTCAGCATTTCAATCAACTGGTGACTAATGCCAAGGATAGATTACAAGTTTATATGATTAATATTTCTGAATTGTGCCCCCATTCAATTGAGTTGAGCAAGTTCTAGGGTTATTAGAAAATTGATGATGAGGATAACCAAAACAAATTGCCAGCAACTGTTGACAACGATTTTCATTGGGCCATGCATTCAGTTGCCATCTGATGACTATGTTCCAACCAGTGACTGACGCTGAAGATAACTCTCATAAGATCTCACTGTTGTAACCACGCCATCTACCTTTGGCCTATACACCACCCAGTAAAGTTTGGTTTTTTTACTATAAACTTCAAAGATATTAATTGCTTCTCTCGTTCATATCATTAAACAGTGGCCAAAAATTCTGATTTCCCCTAACTCTTCCTACTCAGATCCAGATGTCTTGGCTCTTGACCCCCTAGTCAAGGCTTGGAGGGGATTCTGTCAGGTTTAACACAACTCATGGTGAAGCCTTTAATATTAGGTCACGACTCATTAATATTAGGTTATTAAACAATGCCAATTTTTGCCCCTCATTAGGTCAAGTTGAAATAAACTTGATGAATTATAAGTTCCCAAGACTATCAGGGATTGATTCTGCTACCATTTGATTATTTCAATCTACCAGTGATTTATTCCAAGGATAGATTGATATTTTATCATTACTATGTTTTAATTAGATTAACAGAAATCAATGCTTAAGGTTTTCTATAAGTAAGGCATTTGATTGCCATTTATCACTAAGTAACTTATCTCTCTCTGGTCTAAACCTGATTCCCTAACACTCTCACCTTTAGCTTAGCACTTTGATAGTGCAAGGCTCTATCAGTACACTACCAATTCTCTTAAACTATTAATTCCAGTTGTAGTGTTAGAAACCCAGCGTGCTATGGAATAACCTGCTTTTGACGTGGGTACACAAATATCCAAAGAGCTAGCCAAGGTCCACAAGGCACCGATTGTTTAACAAGCTCTGAGTGGGCATGTTGAAAAGGTTTTTAGATAAGCTCCAACCCAGTACATTGGTGCTAATATTTCGCGCTTGTTTTACTAGAATACATACCTAAAAAACTTTCAAATGATACTTTTTCATAAATTAAAGGGCAATGATAATAAGCGTTTAACCCAACGCCCTACCATTAGCAGGGCAATGGGTTATATGGTGAGAAAAAAGGGGGGGGGGGTAAACAGCTACTAAGCCCAAATGTGATAGGGGACCATTCCTTTTTAAATCTATTAAATAATGAATTTGATCCTCAATTTCGCTTTGATAGTATCAGTTGACTTCTAAGCTATTTTCAAATCATGTTTCCTGAAATATGAATGTCAAAATTCGCCTTTTTGATTTTATACTGGAGTTACAAGTTTAAAACCTGTTCTTACCTCCTTTTCCTCGACTTCTTGCTCAGATCATGCTTTTTAGGTAAGTTACTCCTTTCAAATTAACTTCAGGTTGAGCTACCAGCTGAGGGCAGGGACAGGGGACTATGGTGAGGGGCTTCTGAATCCTCCCAAAGGCTTCAAAAAGCTGATTAATTTTCCTTAAATAAAATTATGCAGATTTTGATACTAGGATGGGTTTAGGTTGGGGGGTAAGGGTGGGCGGGTCAGGTGGCAGACAGTGTGGGGCTGTGTTAGAATTCTAAATGACCACATTATCTAACCTATTGACAATTGTTATATTTGATGATTGGTTAAATTGTATAATTTTAGAAACAGTCACCAATAGAGAGATTATTATAAGGAATCATTCCCAATGATAATGAGCACAAATTTGATGAAGGAAAAACACCTAATAGATAAATTATTGCAGTAAATAATCTAATATTTCCAGCAGTAGTCGCTGAGTAATGAAATTATCATTGGGAATCATTCCTGATGCTATTCAGTATGAATTTAATGAGGGAACAACACCCAATAAATCAAATTATGGGGAATCATTCAAAGCAAATAGATGGGGAGTCGCCAGAAATTACTAAAGCGTTCTAATGCTGGAGGTAATGGTAGGATCATCATCAGCTAACACAATTGGTTTCTGGTTCCTAAACTAATAATTTAGTCGCTGAACAGCTGAGGAATATGCTACCTAAGAAAATAAAGTCAAAGATACCTAACGAGATTTGGTGCCTAACACTTGAGGGTCAAACCAGCATAGGAGAGCAAATAATTCCCAGCGGACAGCTGAAAAGTTGTGTGTCAATTTTTACCATAAAAACCCCCAAATATTCCCTAATAAAATTAGATCAAAACTTGATAATAACTAAGTTGTTTTACATTGGTTGTTTAACATTACTCTTGAAATAAGTTTGCAAGGATAAGATATCCTTAGATTGTTATTATCAAGTCTCCGCTTGGCTCTGCAATAAGAGAATAGGGAAAGTGTTCCCTACCAGTACCAAAGTATCTTCAAGATGAAGAAGCACTGTCTAGCGCTGGATAATTTAATCAACGTGGCTTTTGGGCAATCAACCATAAAACAATAGTCTTCATACTATTATTGCACCAGTCTATCAATTTCAATAAAATCAACGCAAGTATTCAAGAATCTGTGCAGTTGAAAAAGGGCGCAGAAGCGAGCAACCATCTAACGGCCCAGATTTTAACAATTGGTGCTCACTGCAGGGGTAGTTGAGTTTTCAAAAGCCAATTTAAACCACAATGTCTTATAAGGAAGAGCTTCAAAATCTCTGGACGGAATTACAGGCCGTCAATTAGAATGTGCTTAGCTTGGCATCTCAAGCTGACGTTAGTACCTTGGAAGAGCATGTAACCAAGCGAAAGAGATGCTCAAATAAGTTGTAACTGTGAATAACAACCTGTGTGGAAAAGTTGCCTCTTTGAAGTGGAAAGAGAGCGAACTTATTAAAAAAAGTTTTATTTCAAAAGACCAAACTTGAAGAAGACTGAGAATGCATCTGGCAGTTTTGTGAGGATATGGAGAAAATGATGAAGATATTAAAGAGTTGGAAAATCACAAATGTGATTGTGCGCAATTTGAGGCAAATGAGGCTGATGAAAATACATGCAAGACTCCAATAAGGAAGACCTCTCTGCCCCAAAATATGCCTAAATCATTTTCTGGCGTGTCAGAAATGACTCCCAAAGCCACTCCTATGGCTACTAAAGTTGTTGGGCATAATGTTCTATTAGTGGAGTAACTGAGGAATTTCGAAATATGCTGAAATCTCCCACCTTTCATAAGAATAACGCCCCAGCATTTTTCCGCCTCTTTGAGATGACCATGTTTGGATATGCAGACCATCAGAAGGTGGTGACCATGATGAACTTTCTTAGCACTAATTGCCAGAATCTGGTGCTACCTCACCTCAATGGGGACAACCGGTCATACGCTGAAGCAAACGCAGTGATTATATTGGAGTTTGGAAGTCCTACTCAGATGGCAAATTAAAAACAAATCTTTATGGGTATACAATTCCATAAGGATGAGATCCTAGCATGTTTTGATGATTGAATTTACCAGAAAACCAGATCTTTGCAGGGGAAAAGTGCTTACTGACTTTGATGCATGCATAGCCATACAGGCGGCGCTTTGGCCCTACTGCAAATTGCATTAGATTATGGCAGCAGCAATAGAAACTGAAATAACGACCTCACAGATGGTGGATCATCTGAAGATGTTGGGAGCAACTTTTGATGCGCCCAATCAGTTTTATGACGAAATTTCAACTGAGAACAATCAAATCGTGGTGGAATTAGAAGATGAAATTCCATTGAGCATTAAAAAAGTCATTGATTAACAGAATCAAGTCATATTGGGGAAAAACCCAATGGATCCAAGTGGAAGGATAAAACAATGAGCCACTATTGAAAAAGTGGAGCGATGAGACAATTTGCCTTCCAAAATTGGGAGAAGAAATAACGACAATTTTTAAATGTTGTGATTCCTCAAGAGGAGGATGAAAATGCCCAAAATTTGGGAAAAGGCCTTGCAGTCTAGATGTGGAACTATATAGCACTGTAAGAGAACCTGTTTTACCAGACATCTATTTGGAATAAAGTCATTGGCAGGACTAGCTCAGGTTGCAACTGGGTCCACTGTGAGAAGTCCCAAAGTGTTAGATGAGATCAAATGAAAGGTGATTAATCTAGAGTAGTATGTATGTGGTCAGTTAATCTTAAATTAGTTAATTAATGAGAAAGGCAATGATTGCCAAAAATATGACCAAATACAGATGAATTTAATAGAGAAACTGTTACCAAATTAATCCATGCGAGTAGTGGATCATTTACAGATCTATCAGCAGAATTAATCTAAATGGTTGAATTAGAAAATAATGCCAAGAAATAGAATCAAATCAGGACAAATTTGATATAGAAAAACTTTTAAATTAATCCATTCACATAGAGGATCATGTACAGTTCTATTTGCAGAGTTAATCTGAATGTTTGAGTCAACAAATAATGATGGAGAAAGATTTAAAAAAGGGAAAAGCGAGTTGGACTCCTATGTATGGGACCATTCAAAATTTTCGCCAAGTTGTTGAATGATGCCTATACAATTAAGAATATCAAAGATGGTTGCATAGTCAATAGAGTCCACACTAATACTTAAAGTATTTGACTTAAGAAAAAAATTACAAATATGAAAATAAGATAAAAAGATAAAAAGATGCAGCCTTTCTTTCTTGTAACAATCACTTTAGTTACTACAATTTGATTTGAACAGCAAATTTGGATAATCACACACAGGAAAGATGGGTGACTTTAATAACAAAAATAATACAACATGGGCGAGCGTCGCAGCAAGTGGTGTGCTTAATGGTGCAACTAAGGCAAGAAACGCCCTGGAGGGGGACCAGGAACCCAAGCTGTAAAAAAATCGCAAACTCAGACACCGTCTGGGTTTATGGCATTTACTGTAAAGCATGTGCAATACATGTACATTCAATTCAACCAACCTTTGTCAAAGGTGGAACACAGGATCAGACTCTTCCTTGGGGATGAGTCACCAACCCTGTGGGAGAAAACATGTGAGGCACAGCTCTCACTTTTCCCTCACGCAGTGTATGTAGCCACCAACAACATGGGCTGCAGCTGGATCAATATTGGTTTCAAAACAGCTGATGAAGCTGATGCTGCAGCAAAAATCTGCGTGGAAATTGCCCTCCCTGAGTGCAAAAATAGTGCGCACTGCGCGCACCAAATGGAACAAAGTGAAAACTTTGTTCATCTTCTTTGACTCGCTCCCCACCAACCTTCCTTTTAAGGTAATCGAGGAGGAGCTCCACAAAGGTCTTGTGGCCTATGGAGAAATCCAACAACTCGAATTACAGCGATTTTGCTTAATGCCCAACCTGTGTATGGGAAAAGCTATCGGTGTAATTAATCCCTTCCCAGAAGTGGAAGATGATTTATTCAGAATTCCCCACGCAGCAGAATTTCACTTCACAGATGGGGGCCAGTCAGCTGCATTCCGAGTTACACTGGAACGCGCTCCACCCATTTGCAACCACTGTGGGTCACTGGCCACAAGGAACATGCATGCCCTGTAAAAGAGGGCTTAATGGAAAGTGATTTTTGTGAAGAACCTATGGACGAAGATAATGAAAACTTCGCCAAAATGACTGATGGCCACCACCCATTCCGCTGGGGTGAAGATGGACTATACTCCATCGTGGACCCAGTTACAAGTAAACAGCGTAAAGCAGCACAAAAAGCCCACAAGAGAGCAGCTGAAGCGGCGGCACACGCGGAATCTACCATTAACCACAGACAAATTTGGGAGGATATTTTGGATATTCACTAAACCAACCAATCAGAATAATATGCCCAGGTTGAAAATTTTCACAGTAACCAGACTGAGCCACAAAGCGTCATCAGTCATGCACATACTGAGGAACAATGCAACCGCAATTTGGGTGAAAAATGGTGCACAATGCAACAAAGTTGAACCTCAAAAAATATAAAATCAAATTTAACAACCTGCATCAAATCAATATGAGAAATGTGCAGGAAAAGTTGACGCAAATTCAAAAAACTGCAATGCCCTTGAATCATTGGGTCAGATCAAGGGAACCAACAATGGCAGTGAAAGAGTTGGAGTACAGATGCGGAGCATGGCCAAAATGAGCCATGGTGGGATAGGACCAGAGGGTCCTCCCAACCACTCCTGAGGCGCCGCGGGCACCTCAGTGTCAATAGGAATGTTAAACAACGCGGGAGCCAGGGCTCATACATCCCAAGCCAAAAAGCTGGCATTCCTGCGAAAACCTCTTGTAGACATCCTGGCCATCCAAGAAACCCACTGCCTACAAGGGGAAGTAGAATCCTGGTCAACCAGGGTCGCACCATCACAATCAGTATGGACGTCTCACTGTGGGGTGATAGTCCAAAACAACAAAAAATTTAAAGTTACAGATTCATCATCACACTTGCACGGTTGATTCCTGGTAGCAACAATCACATGCCAAGATGAAATAATTTCGTTAGCATGTATCTATGCACAGTGCACTGCAACTGAGAGAAATTTTTTTTTGAAAAATTTCTACTCTCACCCTTCCACCAGATATCATCACGTTAGGCGATTTCAACTGCTGGGATAACTCCAATATAGATCGATGGCCTAATCCCAGGGGATACCCACCTGGACACATTAAATATCGCACAATGAAGGCATCTCTTGGCTTACAGGATGCTCTTCCCCAAATTCACCAATCCTTCCCCTCATGACAAGACCCAACATATGTGAGGGACTGCTCATATCGATGAGTCATATTTACCACATCCTCATCCCATAATCCCACCTCTCAAGAATCTCCAAATTTACAACAAAAAAGATCAATCTTTCTGATCACCAATTAGTTACGGTGCAGTTAGCGCCAACCCAATCCCACACACAGGTGTCGCCTTGGAGAAAGCTTTACTCTGAAAATATATGATTACCTGAGATATCTAACTGGGTTGAAAACAATGCTACAAACCCAGAATTTACAGCCCCATTCACTTTGGATCCCATCGAAAAATGGGTAAATCTTAAAAAGGAACTAATCAACAAAACCCAACATATTGCATCACGCAAGTATACCACGGACACAGCCACAATCAAGCGTACCTTGGCAGAACTAGACCACCTGGAAATAAATACTCTGAGATCTGGCTATAGCCCTAATTGGGGATGCAAATGGGCAGAAATTTCAGCCCAACTTAACAATCTCATCTTTGAACACCAACACAGAATCAAAGTATCAAACAAAGGTAAGTTCATAAAGGAAGGCGAAACCTGTTTGACATACTTTTTCCACCAATTCCACTCCCGTGGAAACCAGCCTGCATGCACACAGGTCCGCAAGACCAACGGCACCATGGCAACTGACCCTGAGGAGGTCAAGGCGGAAGTACACCGATATTACACCATATTATATCATGATATGCCAACAGATCCACAAAAAATAAAAGAATTTATTCAAACTGCCAAGATACAAAGTACACCACCAAATTACAATATACTATTACTTATTACACGGGAGGAGCTTTGGGAAACAATTCGCGGTACACCATGTAGGAAATGCCCAGGGCCTGATGGGATACCCTACGAATTTTACAAAAAATATTTGCAACAAATCGCCCCCCTCCTATTGGCGTCAATGAACCAGAGTTTGTTGGAAACACGCCTATTACCAGGAGGCCATGAATCATATGTCATAACCTTGTATAAAAAGGGTGACAAATTGGACCTGGCCAACTGGCGCCCAATTGCACTCTCCAACACTGACACAAAAATTCTAACAAAAATTCTAGCAGCTAGATTAGGCGCAATTGCATCTGACGTCCTATCACCCAACCAGTTTGGGTTTATACCAGGGCGCTCAATCTGGAACAACATACACCCTGTTGCAAACATATGTCAGTCCAAAGCAACTGGAGCCCTGGTCTTCTTGGATCAGGAAAAGGCGTATGACCATGTTAGCTGGCCATACCTAAAAGAATGTCTACATGCATTCAAACTCCACCAAGATTCATAAAATGGGCGATGCTCCTAACAGAATCTGCAACCATGGCTGTATGCGGCCCTGGATTCCTAACAAACAATAAAAAACCACACAGAGGGCTCAAATAAGGGGATCCCCACATCCCACTGCTATACAATTTCAGCTTTGACACGCTCCTCCAAGTAACTGACTCACGTCTCATGGGGATAACCGCACAAGGACAACCAACAGTCAAGATACTGACCTTTGCAGATGACTGCGTAGCAGGTATAGCAAACAATGAAGATGCCCAACAGCTGGAACACACTCTAGAGGAATACTCCAAGGTGAGCAATGCATCGCTCAACAAAAGGAAGACAGAAATTATCCTCTTAGGAAAATACACAAACAATTGGGACACAACATCAGAATCTCACACCAACACTCAAAGAAAAAACCCAATTATTTTACCCTTTGCAACACCTCCCACCACCACTCCTGTCTGACACCTTGGAATCTGGCTAGAATCAGGGGGATATGCTAATGAGACAATGGAAAGTAACCTGTTACAACGGGTATCCAAACGCGTAGCCTCCCTCAAGGGAGAACCCCAGGACTAACAGGACGAGTTATAGTTGCTAACTCGCTCATCCTCCCAATACTGTGGTACTAGGCCCATGTGATAGCCTTATCACCTACCTTTATAGCCTCAATTCGCGCGCTTATCCAGGGCTGGCTGTGGCCTGGCTCTCACCCTCCTATACGGATGGAAACACTATTTGGCCCACGCTCAAGCGGAGGCATGGGACTAATAGATTTTGAGAGCCACGCCAATCACATCCTAGGTACCTGGATAAAGGAAATCCTAGCTCCAGACCTCCCGCAACAATATTGGTCCAAAGCAGCAAGGACTAACTTTGCACAGGCGCTCAAATTAACCAACCCACATAGTCCACCCAGACTACTTTCATACCTTGCCAAGCACCCTACTGCAACAGGTCCGCATGGAACCTCCCCTCATTTCAAACACATCCTCCAAACTATCCGCCATATGGGATGGACCATAAAGAACATGGGTACTATACAGGGAAGGGGACGAACCAGCCCCCAATTCAAATTAAGAAACCCAGAAACCACCCCCAGAGGGATATGCTCGCAACAACCCCAAGCATAGCTAGGATAGAATACCTAGATATGCTGGACATTCCCTATGATTTAACTACACAGAAAGAAATGTGGAAAATGACACACCACCCACTCCTACAGCCAAGGATAAGAGCAAACGCCTGGCGCTGTTTGAGAAGGACCTATAGGATGGCGGACCGCTCCAACTCCCTCCACAAAACATGTGCAGTACGTGGAGGGGAGGGATCCCTACATCACCGCCTAGAAACATGACTCCCAACCAAAGCTATATGGCAGGAAGTCGCACGCCTGCTCAAGATTCGAAATGAACAGGAATTATTGATATCAAAAAGTATCTTCGCACTCCAGATTGAGTCACCAATCCCATCTACCTTCCGCTCCCTAATAATACCCATTGCAATGTGGACAATACACACAATTGCATTAGATCGTTCAAGGGCATGGTCCCAACCATTCATGGGATTATTAACAGATTCCATGTCCACTTACTAGAGCACTTCCAAGCCTGGCTCTATGGATATATGAGACCAAGACAAAAAGCGCTCATAGAATCATGGTTCCCACTCTGGTTCCTCCACACAGACCCTTTCCTTCACACCTGCTCCATAGCAGGGAAACCCCCTCAGAGTAGTGCACCAACCCCCATACCTGGCAGTCCCGCTGGCAACAGGGGTAACTTGAGTACCCTGGGGTGCCCACTTTTTATATTTGTTAGTTATTCTCTTAGTTTCACATATATTCGGTAATGTCTGTCCCCTGGTCGGCTTACCTCAGTTAAATAAAAGATAAAAAGATGCATAAAAATATAAAAACTAATAATATTTATTAAAAAATTGATTTTTATTCCTCTGAGTGGTGATGCATCTAGTGATATTCCCACCTACCAAGCATGGAGGAAGGGAAATACAATGACTGCATGAGTCCCAGCATTTAGAAGGATCAGGATGGGCTGAAACTAGATCCACTGGAATAGTCCCTATCAACAAGATGTTGAAGCCTGTCCTGGGGTTGGTACAGGTTGAATGGCAAGGTGCCTTTAGGAACCCATCCTGGGTTAGTACAGGTTGACAAAAGAGTCACAGAAAACTGTCCTGGGGTTGTACAGGTTGAATGGTAAAATGCCATTGGGACCTGTCCTAGGGTTTGTACAAGTGGACCAGTTAATCTTCTAGCAAGGATGCGAAGATGGGATTGGTGTAGCATGATGTCATGGGAACTGTGCTTGAGAAGAGGCAGCAACAGGTAGCAGCCAAGGATAAGAAGTCGTCAAGCCAAGCAGAGCATATGAGAGTTAAGTGCAGACAGAGCCAACCTCCGCTGAGGTCATAGAGATATGTTTCTTAATACAAGCACAAGCTGAGGCGGCTTCCATATCTAAGGGTTCTATCTTCCGCTGGATAATCTGGTCAATAGGGGGGATATGTTGTAATTTCAGTTGACCACATTACCCACCTATTGACTAATTAATGAGTTCACCAATTAGTTAAAATCATATAGTCTCAGCAATGGTTGCTGACTAGAGAGATTATCATCAGGAATCATCCCCAATGTTAATGAGCATAAATTTGATGTAGGGACAATACCCAATAAATCAAATTTATAGGGAATTGTTCAGAGCAAACAGATAGGGGGTTATTGGAAACTACATAAGCGTTCTAACGCCAGAGGTTATGGTAGGATCATCATCACCAACACAATTGATTTTTGGTTCTTAAAAACCAATAACTTAGCAATAAACAGCTGTGGATTACACTACCTAAGAAAATAAAGTCAAAGAGCCTGATGAGATTCTGTGCCTAACACTTGAGGTCAAACCAGATTAGGTGTCAGGAAAATGGTAGAAGAAGTTTAGACCATCCTTCCAGTCAGGATGTGTGAGTACCCAAAAAGCAATCCTGAATGCCAGTGGCATTGCCACTTGAACTATGTTGTATGCAGCTGCAAATTAAGTAACATTGACTCGTTGATGTAGGATGAGCATTAAAAGGAACCTGGTAATGAACCAAACAGAAACAACCTCAAACCCTGCAGGTCTTGCTGCAGTAAATGGTACTACTGGATTTACTACTTCAGGATTACTGGTGGAAGGGTTCGTCACTAAAGTAGAGACAAGGGGGCGGATCCTTGCTTGAAAATGAGATATATGAGGCCACATGATTCTAATATCTTAATAACAGACAGCTTCAATAACGGGGTTAAATTCTTAGAATATCTTGCCTGTTGGATCCAGTTGACTATAGTGCGAGTAATTGTAATTATCATAATTGGTAAAGCCCATCCAGTGTAGGGGCTGACGGGCCACCAAGTTAGTGCCATCAGGACTTTGGCAAGAGGAATTAAAGTAAAATAGAAAAATAAGGTACTAGCAGGAATTTTATTGAAAAGGAAAATAAAGAGAATCGACCAACAATTTCCTCAGTGTGATGCAACTGATTAAATAATGTTTAATTTGGTAGTAGATCCAAGCAGGGATTGGGGCCCTCAAATTCAACCTAAACCAGAATATTTTTGGGGAGGGGAAATTAATTCTAATTTGAACTGATATCAAAGGATTTGGTGCAGGCTGAGTTGCTATCAGTTCATCTGCAAATGACTGGACCGAGGCTTGACTGCATTTCCATCAGTTGGTGTGACAGAATCTGGCCCAACAGGCAACAGGAATTCCCCAAGGCCACTCCACATAGGGATGAATCAATTGGTTGGAAATGGGTTCAGGATGACCAACCTGCCCATGCCCAGTCGCTGAGGCATTTGTTTGGCCAAATGAGTTACATTGGACATAAATCCCAATTCTTTAGATAGGGATTTTGAATTATCTGTGATAGTCCCAAGGGTAGCATCTGCATATTGGGGATCATCCCTGACAATTTTGAGGGGTGTTTGGCGTTGGTAATCATACTGCTAGATGACTCAATACCCTTGGCAATTCCAGCCAGAATTTGATACTTGTCCTTTCTTGACTATTAGTTTTCCAATCATTGAACTTATTCCCATTGGTTTCAGAATTTATGTTTTGATTCAATAATTTTGATGAAAATTTCTTCAATTTGGCGGATGTTTGCCAGAGGTGAGCACGGGTACTGGGGGAGGAATATTCAGAGGGAGCGCTGTTTTCCAGCGCTCATATAGCACATGGGCGAGGTAACCCTAGGTGATGAGAGGTACAGCTGCCCTCTTCAGATCCTTCTTATTTGGAAATGGGGAAAATCGCCTGATCCACGCAAAGGGGACGTTCCCCTGAACTTACAATAGCAGAGCAAAGAATTCCCAGCAGACAGTTGAAAAGTTGTGTGTCAATTTTTACTATAAAACCCCCAAATATTCCCTATAAAAATAGATCAAAATTTGATAATAACTAAGTTATTTTACATTGGTTGTTTAACATTACTCTTGAGATAAGAGTGCAAGGATCAACTCTCTTTCTGCTCAGCGTAACTTTCTGAGCAAATTATATGGAAAAACAAGAAAGTAAATTTCAATCGCCTGCCATAGTTTTGCTCCAATGTCCTAGGATTCTCCGCTGGCTGCTCCAGTTTGGGGCAGCAGCAAACTCCCCCGCCATTTTCTGTCCAGCAGGAAAATGCACTCAGACTGGCTCGCCCATTCATACCAAACCCATGGAATGATTCATTCCTCCCAAGGATCTCAATGCCTACCTCACTCATACCCAAGTGGTACCTCGCTGCCCTGGTTCTCCCCCAGATCAACATGCGTTATGACCTAAGGGTCAACTATGGGAAACTCTTTCCATACCATGACCAAGCCATTATTGAAATGGCACAGGCGGTAATGATTCCCACCAGTTTTATTGATTTTTTGCCCCTACAAGGGGTACTTAGACCTCAGCTTCACCTGCAAAGCTGACGCTGCAACTGTGCCCCTGGTATTCCAGGGTACCCCTCTTCCCACAACTCAGACCTGGCTCCCAGTGGACACCACTTTGATAGTCCAGTTTGCTGGTTTGCCCATCCACCTCCCCCTGCAGTGCTCCACCAGGAGCTGTAGGATTGTTTGGCAGCCTATAGCTCCAACACCATCTTGTAATTTGTGGTCCCAAATGGGGCCACACGCCTCGCTGGGCCTTGGGCGTATTATACAATCAGCCCTGAATCTAGTAAAATCGCCATTTCAATTCCCCCTCGCGCCATCATTCCTTCTTCCCCTAACCATCCATTTTGGGCCTGTGTCAAGGGTGTGAGGACAAATCTGCCCATCCTGTCTTGAGTTGAACCACTCAAAATGTAAGTGCCCCTCCTTAGTTACTTCTGACAGATTAAATTTTTTGCCCGCTGACCCCCAATTCACCACCTACACTGTGCCAGTTCCAGCATGGGGTATGATTCTATCTCCCCTACCTCAAAGCCTGTTGCTGCAGCTGCACCTGCAGCCACCAATCAGCCTCCTCCTCACAGAAGTGCCACAAATGCTCCACCTAATCAAGCTCAGGATTGGATCCCAGTTCAATTCCATGCATCCTCCTTCAAATCAACCAAACCTCAACCATACACCAATTCCCCAAGCAATTCAACCAGAACCCATGGGAGTTTTTGGCTGAAATTGACAAATCAGGTAATTTCATTGATGAATCATCTCTGCAAATTGAGCAGTTCTGTAATGCAGAATGGGACGCCAAATTCCCCCTCGTTTATATGCCCCACAGCAAAATGCCAAATCATTCTACAGTGACCACCAGCTTGCAGTAGAAGCAGCTGACACACCAGATTGTCGTCCCCTCCATAAAGCTGCCGCCAGATCAGTGGCAATGCTCACAGGAGAGATTCCACATCATGTTATCCCCATAATTCTTACCCCAAAAAGTAAGATTAATATGAACCAATTGCACAAAAATGTCAACGATGCTATCCAGAATGTGGTAACTGTAGCACGGAATCCTAAAGCTAAGATTACCTGAACCAATATTGCCATGTTCATTAAATTTACCAGACGCCTGCATTAAAGCCAAAAAAGCTTTAGCCAAATATATCACTGCCATTTTCGTAGTTGGCAATTTCTCAGAAATACCAACCATTAAAGATATTGAAAAGTATACCGCCAATGCCCTGACGCCCTTGATATCCACCTTGACATGTACTCTACTCTGGGATGAGGAAGCTGCTGCTGAAGATGAGCCCCCAGATACCCCATCCTCTTCCTCCATGGAGGGATAAGCGGTCTCCGCTGCCCACCTAGTTGGTCTTTTTGTTTGGTGTTCTATTCAATCTTCTTTATTTAACTGAGGTAAGCTGACCAGGGACAGACATTACTGAAAGAAAGAAATGACATGAAACCTGAACAGGGTCAACTCCGTCAAAGAAAGTTTTTCCACCTCCAGATTGGGACTCAAATTTTTCTGGTTACGTCATGGGTAAGGTTTTCGTGTTATTAGACCTACTAACCGCCAATAGCTTCCTTTGGCTGGCACCCCAATCGATGTGTGAAGAGCGAAAATTGGACCTGCAACCTTCAGGTTGGTAGCTGTACGCCCTTACTGACTCACCTTCCATCCCCTCTATTCAATCTTCTCATTTGGGCGTTTTGTTTGAATCAATTAATTACATTAGTTTTAGTTTTAGTTTGGTAATGTCTGTCCCCTGGTCAGCTTACCTCAGTTAAATAAAAGAGTGTAAGGATCAGATATCCTTAGGTTGTTACTATCAAGTCTCCACTTGTCTCTGAGAGAAGAAATAGGGAAAGTGTTCCCTACCAGTACCAAAGTATTTTAAAGATGAAGAAGCACTTGTCCAGCAATGGACAATTCACTCAACGTGGCTTTTGGGCAATCAACCATAATAATATTCTTCATACTATTACTGCCCCAGCCAATCAATTAGAATCAAATCAACGCAAGTATTGATAATCTGTGCAGTTGAAATTGGGGCGCAAAAAAGAGAAACCATCTAGCGGCCCATATTTTGACAGGAAGCGTCCACCCATCTCTCATCTAGGATATGCCCTAGGTCAGAGATCTGGGTAAGAGGGAGAGCCTTGGGATTTGAAACTTTTTAGTTCTAAGGGGGTGAACACCCCTGTCCATCTTAATGGATGGCCTCTGAGGCTTTACATGTAGGTTCTAATGTCCTTTGGGGTGATTAACCCACTGGGCACTTCAGGGAACCTGAATTAATATTTGGGATGGGTAGATTAAATCCCCTTATCCCAACAGTGGCATTATATTTAAAATCAAAAATCTGAAGGGATTATGTAAAAGTCATGGCCAGTAATGGAGAAGCCCACCGTGGTTTAGATAGGTTAAAAGGTAATTATATAATAATATTAGCATCCCATTTAGTGAGAACACTGTAAGAAATTTGACATGATCGCCTAAAGGTTTTAATAACATAAATACAATGGTATAACAACATGAAGATTGCTATCCTTCAAAAATTAAACCAAATAAATATTAATGAACTTAGTTAAACGTTTATCAATTGCAGATTTACATTTTCTAGTCCAATCTGAGGGTATTTATTTAACTAGCTATAAATAGTCTTTAGCTTTTCAACCAATGTTTCTTATATAAGTATCATCTCTATCAAGATCTTTTCTTAATATGTATTTGAAAGTCATCAGAATACTATTGAAATTACACCTTGAGGGTGAACTTAGCTTGCCTATCAGATTGCTAAATTAGTATTAGGTATCCACAAAGCATTTAGTTTATTTAGCCATAAATCAGGGCTCATTATTTTAACTTGGTCAATTGTGTACAAGCATTAATTATGGTCATAGAAGATGCTCCAAAAAGCATTATCAATTCTCATTAGACCACTTTTGGTAACTTTGGCAGAAACCTTTTTTAGTATAGCGGTACCCAACCTGAGGGGGGTCCTCCATGCATCTTTATTTGCTATTTGCAAGGTAAAGGGATTATCATATAGAAATAAAAATTCATAGCAGGGCGCCTTGGGTTGGCCTAAGCATTCATATTAGAAGGGGAAGCGGGTTTGGGGGAATCTTGTCAAGAGGGTGCTTCAGATGTCAGGCAAAGGTGGACAGAAAGGGGGTCAAATTATTGGCAGCATAGGGAAGAAGGAGATAAAGGTGCAGGTTCTCCTCGTCAATGAGGGCAGTGTTATTATTTGCCTTGAATTATTGAGTAATATGATGTTCAGCAAAAGAGATGAGGTTGGGCATGCAAGTAAATGACTTGATACGCTGGTGAATTGTGGGTAGTTGGGGTCAATTAGCAAAGATTTTGCTGCATCAATGCATGCGTGGCCTGCTGAAAAAGTGAGTTCTTTGATATTGTATTTCAATTCTTAAGTAAATTGCTGGGGAAATTGGATATAAGAATGCTCTCACAAAGTGGCTCTATTGTCATATGTTGGATCTTTGCCCACCTTTCCAGATGTCTAAATTACAATGTATTGCTATGGGATAATTCCCTATGGCGAGTGAATTGGATATTTTGACCCCAAAGTTTTTGAGTTATTAATGATTAGGGGATTTTTAGGTAATATTCCTGGTTCAGATCTGTCAGGGATCAATCCTGGTGAATGCTAAAGATCTCATCGGACAGAGTTGCTGATGAAATGGGGCATCTGATAGTTGATCAATGATTAACTATCAGGTGTACCATTTGGTATTGGTCAGGTTTCATCACCAACTGATAGGGAATTTGAAGGATCAAGTTGCAAGGCTATTGATGCCACCTGCAACTAGCAAATTGATCAGTTGGTTTATAACCTGCCATAATGGGTACAAGTCCCATTACCTAAGCAGGTTGCTCGCCAAATATGGTTGGTTTGCTGGGATCAAGTGGAAAACGTTAGGGACACGTTTTCTGACTCTTTCCATTTTAGGTCTTGAGGATGTCCATCAAAGGAATCCTAACCAGGATGGGGAAAACCATCACTGATGAGACAACGAAGGGGAATTTAATAACAATGGCTCCTTTTTCAAGGAGATGCCAACCAAGGTTTGGGCGCTAAATTCCCTCTATAAAATCCCCTGATAATTCACTTTAATTATAAACTCAAACAACTTTAGCAGAATTCGTTACTGGTCTACTTTTATTCATCTTCAGTAAATTGATGCTGTGTGCTTTAATTGGGACTCTTTAGTAGGATAAAGAGCAAGGATTGTAGATTCTCAGAGAAGCTGAGCTGAGATGGGAATTGCTGCTGACTTCATGTCACCAGAGGAAAGGCCATAAACTTAGGTCTGAGCGTGGATCAAGTTAGGAGGATAAGGGTATAAATACCTACTATAGACATCAGTAGTATATTGAGGAGAAATACAGGGCAAGTGGTGGACCAGAACTGGTAATATATTCAATTACAGATAATAGTCTTCATACTATTATCAATCAAATATCATATATCATCAGACAATGCAAAGAGTACACATACCAAACCTGTGTTGTTATCAATTAGGGGTTAAAATTAATGAACGAGCAGCAAAGCCCCTAAATTTTAACAATTGGTGCTCACTAAAAGGGGTAGTTGTGTAAGATACACTAGTACAAGATGTCATACAAGGATGAGTTAAGGCAACTCTGGAAGGAGTTGGTAGCCATCAACAAGAACGCCTAAAATTCTGCGGATCACTGGGAATTTGCTGCCTTGGAGGAGAGAGTTACCAATATCAAGGAAGGAGTCAAAGATGTCTCAAATTTCAGTGATGAGTTGCTAAGGAAAGTAATGTCATTAAAAAAGGAAGGAGATTTAGTTTAAGAAGTTTTATTCTTATAACTGAATGCGAAGCAGAGCACATTCAATTATAGCATTTGGAGCATATATAGAGTGGCTGATGAAGCAAGTCAAAAAGTTAAAGAATCATAAATGTGAATGTGAGCCACATGTGGCGACCAATACTGAGGAAAGGACCCCAAGAACTTCAGATGGGAAGTTGACTATTCCACAACATATACCAGAAATATTCACAGCCATTTTGGAGATGACTCCCAAAAAACACTCCGCAAGTCAGTTGAGTAGCCAAACCAAGAGTGGTGGCTAGAGAAACTCTGAAGGAATATAGAGCTACACTGAAATTACTCACATTCCATCAGGATAATGCTCCTGCATTATTCCAATTATGTGACATGACAATGTTTGGGTACGACAATTGTCAAAAAGCTTTGATGGTGATGAATGGGTTAGACACTAATTGTCAAAACTTAATGTTACCCCATCTAGAGTGAGACAGCTGGTCATACTAAGAGGCTAAGGCGGCCATCATGGAAGAATTTGGAAGTCCCACATGTATGTCAAAGCATAAAGAAGAATTCATGGGAATCAATTCCAGAAGGATGAATCATTAGCGAGTTTTGCCAATCATTTTTACCAAGAATCACAGAGTTTTAATAAGAGAAAAAGTACTGGACAATTTTGACACATGGATCACATTGCAAGCGGCCCTTCAGCCCTATTACAATTTACATGGAATCATGTCTTCTGTGTTCACTACTGAGATTACCACCTCGCAGATGGTGGATTATTTGAAGATAATAGGAGCTACATTTGAAGCCCTTATAGACGCTTCAAACTGAGTCCAGTACAAAATTTGAATCCTAAAAAGGAGATAGAGCGCTAAGGAGTCCAATAATTGAACAATTACAGGAGATAAGCCTGAAGAGTTCAAGTGGATCAATAAGAAAGAAAAACACTGTTACCAGTGTGGAGGAAAAGGACACTTCACTGTTCAATGCAAGAAGCCTAAGAAATAGATCAATGTAGTACAGGCAAAAGAGTCCAAACCTGCACAGGAGTCAGGAAAAGGGCCTACAGCCTAGATGGGGAACAGTCTAGAGCTTTAGATAAACTCATTACACTAATATCTTGCATAAAGAAATTGACATTAGCAATCTGTTTGCTGATGATGATGTGCAGGATCAATTATATCAAGTAGTCAGTTTGGATGTAAAAGCAGTAACCAGATATGGAGCAAAGAGTAAAACCCCAAAATAATTGAGGAAGTTGCTTGGCCATATGCGCAACAACTAGTGGACAAGCTTCAAGCTGTGGAGAATCCAGAAGAATTGACCAAGTTCAAATTAGATGAGGCAAACCTGTCTATTCCCCTTAGCATAATCAAGGAATCATTTTCTAATCTATCAGTGCAAATTATTCACACCCTCAATTCAGCAAATATTGCCACTATACACTCAGTAAATATAATTTTATAATACTCTGAGTGTACATATATAGATATACTAGTTAATTGAGTATGGGTATGGATGATAGTTGACAATGGAGCGCCTATCAAAATATTCTTGATCAAGCTAATGAAGAATATGAGGATCTCTACCAATTTAGAAAACAAAAAAATATGGGACAGCAAAACAAATATAACCAATCCTGTGGAGCGTATAGTGCTTTGCCACTCTGATTTGGATCTTTAGTGGTATCCACCCCAGCAATAGTTTTGGCCAACCAAAACTACAATATTCTAATTAGGACAGAGTTTCTACAAAAGTACAGAGTCAAATGTAAATTTGAGGATAATACATTGACCATTTTCAAAAATTAATTAGATGAATTCCTCCCAATAATATCAGAATTAGGGGTGTCAGTTAATCAGGCATGATTGCCAGCTAATTGTCTAGCTTAAAATTATTTAATGTTATAGAATTATTAATTGATTTAGGTTCACCAGAATCTGCATTTGCCGTCAATTGCCATTTGTGGGTCATTGTGGAAAAACCAGTGGAAAGCTGATAAATCTGTTACCAAGCGTTCAACTACAATTCTGATGACTAATTTAGAGCACTGGCGACTTATGCTGAGGATGCTCAAAGTTATATATTTATTTAATAAATTATATACTATTAACTAGCAACTCGTGCCAAGGATAAATTTGACCTAATCTAAAATTTGGTGAATAGACGAATGGATTGGGAGGGAATTGCTACCATGAATAATGACGAATTATTAAAGTTCTGACTTGGATTTCTGAGGGTTTCATAGACGCAGTAGCCTATAGTATAAATATTTATTTTCCCCTCCAAATAGAGAGCTCTCTCTCACCCATATTTATTTTAATTGTTAGTAGATCTTCAGCTAGGCTAAGATATTTTGGGACTGGAGATCCCTGAAGTTGACACAAGGTAAAGCACCTGGAGTGACCAACGCTGCCAGCTCCCATACCTCAGCCCTATGAGGAACAGGCAGAAACCTGGCCAACTGGCCACCAATGACGATGTGATGACTGGCCGTCAGCCCTGTTGGGTGCAGCACAGGATTGCAATAGCCGCCCAGGATGGGGGATGGACTTGTCAGAGCATGCCCATATGGGTTAGTGAAGGTTCAGAATGGTGGAGCAGCATGGGAGTGCCTTGGCCACCCAGGATGGGGGAAGGACTTGCCAGAGCACACCATGGACCCTGGGGCTAAGGAGAAGTTGTTGGTCTGATGTGCTGGTGGGTTGGACGCAGACTCATAGGGGGTTGGTACGCCTATGAAGGTGAAACAGCAAAATTCAACCAGTCTTCATACTGGTTGGCCTGGCACACTAGCAAAAACTACTGTTAAGAAAAGCAATTTTCTGACATTGGTGCTCATTACAGGGGCTTCGCTGGTGGGCTTGCTCAAGTAGTTGGAGGACAGGTTAGGAGGTGGCAAGATACCACTGGTTCAAACTGGCGCTCCTTTGAGGGGGCGCTGGGTATGATTGGCCCATTTTGGGTTGGGTCACACTGGAGGAATATCATCTAGTTAAGTGGGGGAAATATCGAGAAATTAACCAGATGAATTCCTCATGATAATATCAGAACTAGGGGTATCAGTTTGTTGAACATAATTGCTGGCTAATTTCCTAGTTCAATATTATTTCATGTTATTTAATTATTAATCATTTAGGTACAGCAGAATCTTCATTCACTGCCAATTGCGATTTGTGGGTCATTGTGGGAATTTCTGGCGGAAAGCCAATATATCCATTACCAAGCATTTGACTACAATTCTGCTGACTAATTTGGAGCACCGGAAATTTATGCTGAAGATGCTCAAAGATATATTATTTAATAAATTATATACAATTGACCAGCAACTTGTGCTGAGGATGAATTGACCTAATCTAAAATTTGGTGAACAGACAAGCATATTAGGAGGGAATCACTACCATGAATAATGACAATTTATTAGAGTTCTGGCTTAGATGGCTGAGGGGTTTCATAGGCGTAGTAGCCTATATTATAAATAGTTATTCTTCCCTCCAAATAAAGAGCTCTCTCTCGCCCATATTTATTTTAATTGTTAGTAGATTGTCAGCTAGGTTAAGATAATTTGGGACTGGAGATCACTGAAGTTGGCACAAGGTGAAGCGCCTGGAGTGACTGACGCTGCCAGCTCCCATACTTTGGACCTATGAGGAACAGGCGGGAACCTGGCCAACTGGCCACCAATGACAATGTGCTGAGTGGCCATCAGCCCTGTTGGGTGCAGCACAGGAGTGCAATAGCCGCCCAGGATGGGGATGGACTCTCTGGGGCATGCCCAGATGGGTTAGCAAAGGGTCAGGATGTTGGGGAAACGTGGGATTGCCTTGGCCGCCCAGTACAGGGGCAGGACTCATTAGAGCACACCACGGACCCTGAGGCTAAGGCGAAGTTATTGATCTGCTGTGTTGGTGGGTTGGACGCAGACTCATAGGGGTTGGTACGCCTATGAAGGTAAAACAGCAAGGGTCAACCAGTCTTTATACTGGTTGGCTTGGCACACTAGCGAAGCCCACTGTTCAGAAAAGCGATTTTCTGACAACAATATTGGTCAGACGTTAACATTGGTTTATCAGAAATTTGGGGAGTCTCCACTGACTAGGAGGAATAACTTCATAATTTGATCTACAATGATAACATTGTCCCACTTCATTACCAATTAGTCTGATGAAAGTGATGAGAAATGCTGATGGAAATCCTGGAAATATGGAATTACGTCAAGTATCAAGAGTTTGAGGACTATACTGCCAGGATCTCAGACATAGTTGACACAAGATTGACATTGGAGATACCTAAGCTGCTTTATGGAGAGATTGGAAGCATCCCGAAGATGTCCAGAGTAGAGCCTTGGATGGCTCCTGGAATAATTATGCCAGGTCATGAAGAAATTAGAGTTCTCCTGGAAAATTTGAGTGAAAAACCAATGAAGATTGAGAAGAATCAGATCATCACGTTTGTTCATCTAATCCTGAAAACTGAATTGAGTTAAATTCCAAGATTTTGGGACCCTTAATGAGAGGGGATTACCAGCATGGGTGACCAAAAGGATTAAACTATTGGTTGATTAAGAGCAACTTGATGATCTAATGGACAGATAGCAGAATGAGGTGCTTGAATTATTCAACAAGTATTAGGAAGTATTCACCCAGGACAACCATGACCTGGGATGTGTGAGGAATGTAATCTATAAAGTCGACACTGGGAAAACTTTCCAATAAGGATGAGACTGATTTGATGGTTTAGGCAGCTTATGCAGTAGTGGAAGAAGAGATCAGTAAACTAGTGAAGCATGGGCTTCAAGTTTCATTGCCAAGTCCCTGGGAGAGCCCTATCCTAATTATGAAGAAAAAGGACAGCTCTAATCAAGTGGTGATCAATTATTGTAAGCAGAATAAGATAACGAAGAAGGATTTGTAATCACTGCCATGAAAACAATGCACTAGATTGATTTGGAGAAGCAAAATATTTCTACACAATGGACTTAATATCTACATATTGGTGCTATAATTTCTTCAGTATCTTAAAAATATGCCGAAGGGGGTTTGCACAGAAATAAGCCCACTGAGCAATAAGACCAATGATATTATAATAATCATCCTCAAAATAACTTAATAAACTTTATTATATATATGGGAAATTTCCCCAAACAACACTTTATTTATCCAATATTATATACCACGGATAATTGCTGTTCCGCTCATTCAAACTACTAACAACAACCCCCTTCAATCATCTCATTTCACCTATATCCCAGTGACTTTGGTTAATATCATTTCCTCAGCTTAGTAGTTCAGTCCACCATATCTCATTGGTTCCAGAAAGTCTTCATTTTTTAAATTAACAATTGCCTAATTCAAGAAGAATTACCAACTATTCATCATTCATCAATATCTCCTAATCGCCTCATTTGGAAGAGATCCAATAACCATCTATACAACCCAATACTGCCTCATCTTGATGCGCTTCAATAATCATAACTCAAACCAAACTCGGTAGATTCTACCCATTCTGACATAATGCCTTAGGGCTTATTGTCCAGTCATATCAGAATTGCGACATTACACTTCCCTTGACTGGATGATATGGCTCCTATTGATTATACGCCTGGATGAACATTGCATGCACTTGATTAATGATCTAACCGCTTGCAAGGTATTGATAGTATAAGCATCCACACCAGTTTTATTAATTATTTCAAATTGGCAATCCAGATGCTGGCCAATTTGTGCTTCCGCCTAAACCCATGTTGATCATGGATTAGAACCAGTTTACCGTCTTTGAACTGAGCTAACCCACTATGCCATAACTGATCAGCAGCCTGATTATCTTCTTCGCTTAACTGAATGAGTACACTTCAGTTTGCAGCTTAATAAGCATATTCATTAGGTTGATAAAGTAGCATTGAGGATCCATTCCACTGGTATATTCCACACAGGCGTAGAGAAATGCAGGTACGTGTGTGTGTGTGTGTGTGTGTGTGTGTGTGTGTGTGTGTGTGTGTGTGTGTGTGTGTGTGTGTGTGTGTGTGTGTGTGTGTGTGTGTGTGTGTGTGTGTGTGTGTGTGTGTGTGTGTGTGTGTGTGTGTGTGTGTGTGTGTGTGTGTGTGTGTGTGTGTGTGTGTGTGTGTGTGTGTGTGTGTGTGTGTGTGTGTGTGTGTGTGTGTGTGTGTGTGTGTGTGTGTGTGTGTGTGTGTGTGTGTGTGTGTGTGTGTGTGTGTGTGTGTGTGTGTGTGTGTGTGTGTGTGTGTGTGTGTGTGTGTGTGTGTGTGTGTGTGTGTGTGTGTGTGTGTGTGTGTGTGTGAGTGTGTGGTGCTGCCCATTAATAACTGGAAAAAACTCTTCCTCATTGCCAAATGATAAAAAATGTTGTATGCAAAGACAGTGGTGGAAAGGAGGGTACTCCAATCAGAGGGTCTAACCATTACCAGCTTTAAGAGTATATTCACCAGTGTTTCATTGACCCGTTCAACCATACCATTAGATTCTGGGTGATAAATGGTAGTCAAAACCCCGCGGATGGCCATAAGTTCATTGAGCTTGGGTAAAATATGGAAGGTGAAGTTGGTTCCATTATTAGTAAGGATGAACTGAGGACAACCATGTCGCTGGATTATACACTCCATCACAAACTTAGCCACAGTGACCGCCACCAAATTGCATACTTCCCGTGCCTCAACCCACCTGGTCAAGTGGTCAATCGCCACCAGAATATACTTGGACCAGTTTTCTCCAGTCGCCAAGGCCCCACCACATCAATAGAAACTGTATGCCAAGCAAATTGAGGTTTCACAACTGATATGAAGTCTTAAATCAGAATGGTTTCTCCACTTGGCACTGGTGGCAACAGGAGATCGTTTTCAAGTGTGTCAAATTGCATGCTTTCCCAGTATTACCGTGGTCACAATATTTCCAGGGTCTTGCATACTCCACCATGTCTGACTGCTCGGTGTGAACTCATAATAATATTTGGGCGTGTGGAAGGTCTTGGGATATTCATGGTAGTGTCCCCTACCAGCTTGTATAATTATTCATTCCTTATGAATGTATCAGCTCTTATTCCATCAAACACCTTGATAATTTTGTGTTGGTTTATAGTTATACTTTCTGCTGAGCATTTTATCAAACATTATATTGCTCAGATCTGCTGTAACAGAAATGGTTAGCAATCTTGATAAGAAATCAGCATTTTGGTGCATTGCTCTGGGTCAATGAAGGATTTCAAAGTCATAAGACTGCAGCTTAAGAGCCCATTGGCTAAATGGCCCTCAGGCTCTCTGAGGTTCTACAACCAGCGCAATGTCACATAGTCCATTACAACTTTAAACTTTACCCCATGCAAATATACCCTGAATTGCTTATAAGCATAAATCACCACTAAGCACTCCCATCTCAGTCATGGTGTAATTTTGTTTGTGGCAGTTAAACTATGAACTGCAGTATGCAACTGGATGCTCCTCCACCCCATCATCTTTTTGTGAGAGAACTGCCCTAATGGTGGAAAGAGATGAATCCGTCTGAACAATAACTCTTTATCAAAATTTGGATATAGCAGAGTACTGGCGCATTCATTAATGCCATCCAAAGTGTGTTTAAAGAGTGTTGACATAGTTCCGTCCATTCAAACATGTCATCCTTTTTCTAATAACTCGAATAGCAGTCCTCCAATAAAACTAAAGTTTGGTATGAAGCGGCGGTAGTAATTGATCATTCCCAAGAATACCTGAATGTCCCGCTTACTGTTCAGCGTAGTCATCTTATGGATAGCCTCCATTTTGACTGGTTGAGGTTTCAACCTGGTCGCATAAAACATGAAGCTGAGGTACATCAGCTGATTCTTGAAAAAGTGACATTTTTGGGGTTTGATCTTGATGTTGGCCTCAGCCAGACATGAATACCTCATCCAAATGATTAAGGTGTTTAGAAAACGTATGTGAGAATACATTGATTTCATCAAGGTACACTAGGACACAGGACAACTTAAGATCACCAAGGATAGTGTCCATCACTCGTTGGGACATATCCTGGACGTTACACAGCCCTTGAGGCATATGGGTTGGTTGAAATAGCCCCTTGGACAGGATTACGGTGCATTTCTCCTGTTCCACCATGGGCAACTCAATTTGCCAATAACTGGAGAGCAAATCCATCGTGGAGAAGTAATGAGCTCACCCTAACCAATCTAAAGCATCATCAATCAGTGGCAAGGGCTATGAGTCCTTCTTGGTGATACAATTGAGCTTCCAGTAATCTATTACTATGCGGTTGGTGCCATCCTTCTTTTTTACGGTAAAAAGGCGAAGCCCATGGACTCTACGATGGCTCAAGCATTCCTTGTTTGAGTAGCTTTTCAATCTCCTCAGTTACTATATCCTCAGTTGCCCTAAACTGGCGGATCGGCTGAGATCAGATGGGGGATGATTCCCAGTGTCCACTCGATGAATCACTCCTCACACACCTA
Organism: Massospora cicadina; assembly: GCA_022478985.1. Lineage (NCBI taxonomy): Eukaryota > Fungi > Entomophthoromycota > Entomophthoromycetes > Entomophthorales > Entomophthoraceae > Massospora > Massospora cicadina. Next base: position 37,207 of record JAKSZP010012460.1, read on the forward strand.
AATCATGATCATTGACAGCAAAGATCTCTTTGTATCTTTAAATAAGGCATCCACATGATCTTTATGATCTTCTTTCAACCCCATTAAATTTTCATGTGGTCAACTGCCATTACGCTAAGCTGCAGTTTGATGGGCAGACAAAATTCATCCAGCAAACCGAACTCATGAACCTGGAGGACCTCCTCAACTGGGATAAAATGTAAATATGCCACTATTTGGTGCTGGCGGATTTGCATTGGTCCATTCTGAAGATTTGTTATAAAGACCTTGATCTCTTCATGGCCCAGGAATATAATGCCTGAGGCCATGTGGGGCTCAAGCTGCAATTGATGATAAGGGTCCAATGAACTCCCCATAAAGACCAGCAGGCTCTCCACCTCTAACTCGGTTTTTATGATTACTTGGTGTCCAGAGGGGATAGATATAGGGCCAGCAGCTCTAAGCTGTAGCCCTTGACATTTATATATTTGATGGAGAAGGGCCTGGGTCTTGCTCTTTAGTTGATGGTAGTGAACCAGAATCACCTCATCACCATATGCAAGGTTAATATGACCCATGTGCACTGGATCCTTTGACATTCCGCTGGAAGTGAAGAAGATTGGGATCCGCTGCACTAGATTTTAAAGGTCTCCGCTGGCATATCGACAGCAGCCAAGAAGTGGCACATAAAAGTGTTTCTAATTAACAGGTCATAGTTATTGTTTAGTAGCACTATGGCTGGGGCTACAATAACAATTGACCCAAACCGCAAGGGTAGCGAGCTGTACGCTCCTTCAGAGACTGTGCTTTCCGCGCCTGCAGTCCCATACACCATATGATGTTCCACATCAGGCTTTAGTGCCAACTTCACCACAAACTTTGTGGACACTATGTTGATTGGGGTGCACATATTGATTATAGCACAGACTTGGGTTTTTGCTACAACAATGTCACAGTAAGTACACTCAGAGTAAGATGCATTTTGATTGTTTAAAACGTGGACATTTAACGGATCTCATTTTTCAAGAAAGCTCATAATACCCTCCCCGACTTTAGACTATTCTTTAACAATAACTTCCACAGGGAGGGCAGCGTTTACCCCTTTTAAGAGAAGCGCATCAGCGGATGGATCTGGTTCATCTGTAGAAAGTCAGTTTAATATCTGACAAGTATAAGTATTTGGTTGCTACTGGGGGCCTGCTTCCGCAATGTCCTTGATTTGCGCTCATGTCAGCACATTCAACCCTTCAACTGGCTGCTGATATAGGAAGGCGTTATTGTACTGAGAAACTTCCGCTGAATGTATGAGGATAGGTTCAGGTGGGACGTTTTGAGTCAGAATAGCGGAGGTAGAGAGTCCCATATCTACTCCGCTTGGACTTTTACCTGATTGTACTGCTCCTGCAGCGGGTAATAGACCCAACAATTGAGGCAACTTCTGGACAAGTTCCAAGAGAGACCGCATAAAAACAATTGACTCCATAAGACCTGCGTACCTTATTGTTGTAAGATGGGCCACTCCAAAAGTTGGACTGGGGTAGAGCAGTGTAAACAGGCCCTGCCCAATAGTTGAACTTCTGATGGCAACTCAGTTGGGAGCGAGACATGTAATGATAATAAGGCCAGGGGTTACTAAATGAACGCTGAACAGGGAGGGAAAATTAACCCAAATAAGAAAGTCTGGAAGAGGAGGTGATAGGTTTCTGCGCCATATTGGGTAGAGGGAAGGTAGCGGATAGCCAGCATAAAATATCAATGAGTTTAAGCAAGGGTACGTCATCCTCTAAATATGGAGCCATGACATTGAAAAGCTCATGGTATAGTTTCACAATGGATGCCAATGCTATGCATACGTCATATTTGGTTAAAGTCCCTGCCCTAATTAACATATGGACTTCCGCCATAAATCAATCAGCAAACACGGTGAGGGTCTCATTATTATGAATACTGATGGTTAAGATCTTGACCTTCCACTGCGCCATCTTCAAAGTTCCTCTGAACAGCTACAGCACAGTATCCTTCACTTTCTGGTATGAAATGGAACTGTTTGGAAGATAACAGGTGACTTGGTCGGCACTTCCAACATCCAAGGCGGATATTAACAGTTTTACTTTTCGCTGGTCAGAAGTTCCTTCTGTTGTAAAATCAAATCACTTAAAGAACCCATGAGTATTCCCATCGTGATAAAACGGAGGAAAAACTTATCACTACAAACCTCCTGAAAAACCTTATCCTGCCTTTTGAGCATAGTGTATAAGGTAAGTTTAAGCTCTGCATATTCAACTGGTGTAGTATGTCATGAAGATCCCCTGTCCATGCAAGCCTGATGTGCTATATCCAGCAACTGGAGATCTAATTTGTGAAATTGATCAATGGGCCCCCTATATTGAGCAACACTGTTATAATTTAGGCAGTATCTTGGAGGTACACTGAAGGGGTTTTACACAGGGATAATCTAACTGAGCAATAGGAAAAATGATATGACAATCGTCGTCCTCAAAATAACTTAAAAAATTTTAATAAACATGGGCAATTTCCCCAAACAATACTTTATATATTTAATATATCATATACCACGGATACTCGCTGTTCCGCTCATTCTAAACAATTAAAAACAAACCCCCTTCAATCGTCTCATCTCACCTATATCTCAGCAACTTTGGATGATATCGGTTCCTCAGTTTAGTAATTCAGTTTTGCCATATCTTATTGGTTCCAAAAAGTCTTCATTTATTAAATTTACAATCGCCTAATTCTAGATGATTACTAATTATTCATCATTCATCTATATCTCCCAATCGCCTCATTTATAAGTGATCCAATAACCATCAGTACCAACCCAATATTGCCTCATCTTGAGGTGCTTGAATAATCATAACTCATATCAAACTTGGTTAATTCTACCCATTCTACCTTAATGAGATAGGGTTTTCATCCAGTCATATCAGAATCATGACAGTTTCCAGATTGATTTGCCAATAGAAGACCAAGAGAAATGCGTGATTATCACTGCGCAGGGGCTATATCAACCAACGAAGATACCCCAAGGTTTATGCAATGCGCCTGCAACGTTCCAAAGGGCATGGGCACCATGTAAAATGACACGAAGTTGTCATGCATCCTGATGTACTTGGATGATATCAATGTGTTCAGTAGGACATTTACTGACCATTTGCACAACTTGGAAGAAGTCTCCAAGTGACTATCCATGGCTAACCTGAATATCAAGCCAAGAAAGTGCCACTTCAAGAAAGAGTTGGAATATCTGGGTCCATTATCAACTCTAGTGGACTGCAGCCGCAAGCCCAGAAAATTGAAGCCATAGAGCGAATGGCTGTACCAAAAAGTGTCTGAGATACTCAAGTGTTCCTTGGAATGGTCAGATACTATAGAAGATTTATTAAGGATTTTTCCAGAATTGCCAAACCCCTCTTTCATTTGCTGAAGTATATGAATAAGGATTTGCGTGGAATGAAGAGCCTATAGTTTACCATCTAGTACTAAAAAAAAGAGCCCATAGTTCTTTCAATGAATTATACCAGTTTTTTTGAATCTATGATATTGAAATGTTTGGATTTAATTGAAAATTTATAATACAGACTGATGATTTGTTAATGGCAATTGGCGCCATTCTGAGCCAAGTGGATGAACTCAGGGATAAACATCTGGTAGCATATGTGAGTCGGACACTCTCAGAAGCTGAGAGAAATTACACTGTGACTGAGCATCAATGCCTTGCGGTAATTTATGCATATAAACAGTTTTGGGTTCACATCCATGTAAAGCACTTCAAAGTGGTAATGGACCACTCCTCATTGCATTGTTTGCTCAATTTAAGAGAACTAGAAGGATGACTGGCCCAATGGGCATTTTAGCTACAGTGTTATGATAATGAGATAGTCCACTGAGCTGGAGCTTCTCTTCAGAATGTGAATGGCTTATCAAGGTTACCAATGGTCCAAGTGGTATGCCAGCAAGCAGATGAGCTATTCCAGAGAATGGTCAAAGGAGAAATTAGGAACAATCCCCAAGAAATCCAAGCTGCGCTTCCAAAAGCAATGGAAAACAATGAAACCATGGATGAACAAGTTTTTAAAATAATCGATGGAAAATGACTGATATTTCCAAAACCATCAGAATGAGTAGCTATTGTTCGAGATGCACATAAGGTTATTGGGCATGGAGGCCTGAGGAAGACGACCAATCACATTTACTAGTATTATTACTGAAGGTCCATCACCTATGATATAGCGGATTATCTGGCTTGTTGTTTGGAGTGCCATTTTCACAAGCCTCACAAGAACATGACTGGATATTGACTGGTCCACCCTGGATTTGCCTGGCATAAGGTGTCCATTGACATGATGGGACCATTAACCATGAGTACTAGGGGGAGTCAAATTCACTATAGTTGTGATCAACAATCTGACTAGATGGGTCAAAACAAAGGCTCTGCTGAATTTAGACGCTACAAGCATTACAAGCTTTGTCCTGGATCGCGTATATACTGCTACAGATGCCCACAAGTCTTGTTGAGCAACAATGGAACAAAATTCACATTTCACATGATCCTGAGATTAAATAAGATAATGGGGATCTGAGGAGTCGTGTCAGTACCCTACTGACTGGAGACAAACGGAATGGAGGAATGAGTTATTGTAACACTTGCTGCAATGCTGAGGAAGCTGGTTGCAAAGAGAACTTCTGCATGGGGAATGTACCTTAGTTCAGTGATGTTCACATATAGTATAAGTCATCATACAGCGATGGGAAAACGTTATATGAGTTAACATATGGAAGGAATGCTGTGCTGCTGCCAATTTTATATTTGGTGGTAGAACTAACATTAGGGGATGTGTGCCTAGCATTAGCTGATCCAATTGTTGAATATCCTGATTGAGATGCAATTGCAAGCATTTGATACAGCTTTGAAGAAAAGAAACATGGGCAAAATGACGGATGATAAGTACTGACTGGCCTTATCAGAATACCAAATAAGTGAAAAAGTTGCCCATTTCGATATGCATGGTTTTGGGAGAAGAAACGAATTGGATGCATTGTGTTCAGGTCCATTTGAGATTATCACCAAGATGGCGATGGACGCCTATTCCATCAAGAACCTCTTGGATGAAGGATTTTGAATTGAGTCCATGCCAAATATTTAAAGCAGTAAATCTAAGAAAAATAATAATAAAAAGAGTGTTCCCAAAGGACTGCTGAACCATTGAGATGGTTATGTCCTGATAATTTTGTTAAACCAAAAAAGGACCGCTGAACCAAAATAGATGGTTAAGTCCTAAAAAATGAGACCTCTGAACCATAGAAAACAGGTAGGTCAAAGTATATCTTAGAACCAGTTTGAGAGAATAAATAAAAAAGATAAACTGCTTAACTGAGTTGAAGGTCATTTCTCATATAAAAAAGAAGAAATAATAAAAGATTGATAAAAATATAGAGGGGAACAACATATTACAAGAGCACAGAAAAAAGATATATTTTTATAAGTTTTTAATAGCTGTCTTCAACTCAGGGATGATTCCGCCTATGTTGTCTCTTGGAGGAGGGAGGATGTATTGCATTAGGAGTAAACAATTCTTAGAAAATCTATGTGAGATTGGATGCTAGCAAGGGCTAGACCTACTCAAAGCCAAGTTTGTTGAGAAGATGCTGATCTCTTTGAGAACATGACTAGGGAAAGAGATGGAAATATTGGTACTTGCCAAACATGATACCCTATATTGGGGAAGTGTTAAAAAAGTAGATTTTCTGATAATTACCGGTTTTTAACCCCTATAAATATATTAACTGCACAGTTTTTAGGTTTTGTGCAACACTCCACGTTGTATGAAATTAGTTGATATAATCATTGTTAATAGTATAGCGACTATTATCTGTACTTAAGTTGAAGTACTAGAAATTGGTCCAAAGTTCTGCCAGTATTTCCTCACGAAAATACTTAAGATGTCCTGAATAGGGATTCATTCCCTGATACCGCCTAACTTGATTTACCCTCAGATCTCTGTTTACAGTTTCTCTGTGACACACAGTCAGCAGCAATCCCTGATTTAATTCAGCTTCTTTTCTGGATCCCCACTCAGATCCTTACTCTTTATCCTATATATAGTCTCCCAATTAGAGCACACAGCAATAATTTCCTTGAGAAAGAATAGAACTCAAAATGGATTCTGATAAAGTATAGTAAGATAATACTCTGGTAATTAGTGTCTTTTTTATTAGTGAATTCTTTAGGGAATTTATAATGGGGAATTCAGCGCCCAACCCTCAGTTGGCACCTCCTTGATGGAATGGCATCCGTTGCCATTGAATTACCCATCCTTGTCTCAGCAGCAATGGTCTTCCCCATCCTGGCTAGGATTCCATCATTGGACATCCTCAAGAAATAAAATGGAAAGAGTCAGAAAACGTGTTCCTAACGTTTTCCTCACAATCCAAGCAAACCAACCATATTTGGCAAGTGACCTGCTTAGGTAATGGGACTTATTACCCATTAAGGCAGGTCATTCATCAACTGATTGATTTTCTAGTTGCAGGTGGCATCACTCGCCTCACAAACTTACTACTCATTCCCAATCAGTCAATGATAAACCTGACTGATCCCAATTGGTACACCTGATAGTTAATCACCTATCAGATGCCCCTATCCTGTTGACAACTCTGCCTGACAAGATCTTAAGCATTCATTTGGATCAATCCCCAATGGATCTGACCAGACAAATAACCTAAAATTCCCTGAACATAGTTACCCTGAAATCAGGGTCAACTGATATCAAAATACTTCGCATTAGGGAATGATCCCCTAGCGAGCCCTGGTAATCTAGTCAGATGGGAATATGGGCAAAAATCCAACACATCCCCCCTCTTTCCTAGATTTCCAGTAAGAAAAGGATTGGGACAGGAAAACACCGCTTCAGACACTTGGTCAAATACTTCATCTGTTTAAGCAGAATATGATCAGCAGTACTCATTGCTGCTCAGGACGACCTTTGGCATGTGGCTCTCCTCCTATTTCTCCTTGCTACCGCCTACTCAGAGTGTGGTCCCCACAACCTTCTGTTGTGCCAGTTTGATCAATTTACTCATGATGATATTAATCCCAGGATCCAGGTTTCCCCCATCAGGGCATATAACTTGCTGACATATTCGGGTTTCTTGGTCCAGTATCCTCGATTTCCTGATTTTCTCCTCATCCTTGATAAGAGATTTTTGCCGTCAATGTTCATTTTGTGGCCCAATTAAGAATGCTCATTTATGTTCACCCTTGTTATCTTCTCTTACTAACCTCTTTGGCTTTTATCATTCTTAATTCTTCTCTGGAGAGCTTATCTCATTAATTTTGAGATTAATTTCTCCAAAATTGGAGCTTAATTGATTTTAGAGTGCATAATGTCAACTATAATATAAGTCTATATCACCGTCTCATCCAGCTCATATGTCAAACTTAAGTCTCAGTAAAAACAGCTTCTCAATAGCTTGTCTGATCAAGACCCTTGGCTCTTCCAGCAGATGAGTCTATCTGCGCTCCAGAACCTTTTCTATGGTCCTTCTAGGACTCATAATCCTAGTCAAGTACCAGTAGTCAGTCCTTCCATGGAATTACTGGAAATGGTAACCAAATCCGCTGAAACCAGGTTAGTGATTGTCTCAAATGACTTGTGAACAATCCTTCCTCTATCATTGATTCCTGTGTTAAATTTCAAAACTATCCTGGATTCAGCTCCTTTCGCAGATACTTCTAACATCATCATCAAACCTCCTTAAGCAATGCCTTTGCTCTCAATTGTTTGTTTCTCGCTGGATCAGACTTGCTTCTGGAGTTCCACTTTTGGCTCAGTCAATATTACAAGCCAGCTGTCTTGGCCAATGAACTAAACATCAGCAACAGCATCATTTCGAACTCCCCTATGCAGAATTAAGGGCCCAAGTCACTGAGGCTTTGTTTATAGCTCTAAATTCTTCCAATTTTGAAAACATCCTAGATCGGAATATCACAGCCTATGCTCTTTGCTTTGCTGGCCAAGTTCTTTAAAGTTGGGTCATGAAGCTTACAGCCTCTCCCAGCTTCCATCACTCTTTCTGCTTCAGCTTCCAAGGAGCTCATAGTCATCACTTGCAGGATGTCATTTGCTCCTTGCACAACTATCTTGTTTCTGGTGTGTCCCATCGGTATCATCCATTGATGGCTTTGACAGGGGGCATGATTTAAAAACCCCCGCCTAGTATCCCTTGCTCATTGCTGGCCCATATGTCTGGTGTTCTTGACAATCCCGTCAGCAAGTGCTCAAGACCAATCTTCCAGCTCTGGTGCCATATTAAAATTACTCAGGGCTATTCACTGACTGCCTCTTCTTATACTGTTGCTTCCCTCCCCACTCTGGGATATTAAATTTGCCATCTTCTGACATTTCAATTTCTCTTCCCCTAGTCACTTTCTCGCAGGGATCTGCATCTTCCAATGAACTTGGTTTCATGTAGGTCTAGCCCTCATTAGCGTCCAATCTCATATAGATTTTGGTGGGTTATTTACTCCTACTGCGATACATCCTCCCTCCCCAAGAGGAGACATAGGTGGAATCATCCCTAAATCAAAGATAACCATTAAAAAATAAAAAGTTATAGAAATATATTGGTTTTTCTATGCAATTTTTAATTATCTTTTTTTTCTATATTTTTATCAATCCTTTATTTTTTTTCTTAAGGGTGGTTAGCCTACTTTTTCTCTCTTGCATACATCATTTTTCAAATCAAAAAGTGAACTGAACAAGAATTGAGAGAGCAACCAACTGTTAGTGCGCACTGCAATTTTAGAGCAGTGAACAACGGCCAACCACCCAAGCATAGAGAAGTCAATCCGCCCATCTGTGCACAGCACATAGAAATGGAAGACTTGCCTGCGCCAATATTAAATAACAATATAAATACAAAGGACGCTACAATGGATGTACCATCTAACAAACTTCCCACTGGCCCAAGCCTCATATGACTAGGAATGGGGAAGGGCAATACAACATATGTATGTCAAATAATGATATGGAGTCATGAATGATGATGAAACGTGCAAACGTGTTGATGGGTCACAGGGCCCTTGCAACTAGCGCAGATAATGGGGTTGACTCCCTAGGATCGGTGACTGACAACAGCCTGATGACAAGAGAAACCTTCCAGGAGCAAGGCCCAACGCTGAGAACAGAGGAGTTGGGAATATTCCCCATTGAACCTCAATCAGTAGAGGGGATTGGGGCCTCGCAGGGTGAGAAAATTTTTGTGGAAAAAACAAAAAACCTGGACGAAGTATCAGTAGGATCTGAAACTGACTCAGATTCAATTGACAAAAATCAGCAGCTCAAACCAACTGAGCAAAGCTATAAAAAGTTTTCTACTGACATAAAGAAACTTACTGAATCCACTTGGGGTATTCGAGTGAAGAAGAAGTCAGGCTCCAATTCCATAAAGGCCCAGTTAGGGGGAGGGGGTGAACAGTCCCTGACCAAAATTGATTTGGCGACATGAGAAAATCATTGGGCATGATACCTGATACACCATTGGGCGCAATCCACAATAAAGTCATGTCAACAGGGGGCTCAAGCTCAACAATGAATCAATGGCCAATCCTAAATAGCCAATCACTGATCTAAGATGATCCATTGGGGACCAACCCTGATGGGGTGATACTATATATTGGGGACTGAATCTGAGGGATCAGACACCTGAGAAAGTTTGGCTAAGAAACTAAAAGTATTACCAGAAGGGGCTGAAACTCCAACAGCGGTCAAGTCGATGGCCAGGGCCCCGGTTAAATTTACACTAATCCAGTCAGACATGTTGGCATGCCAAGGCGTGCTACACCTGCAAGGTCAAACAATGGGAGGCCCTCCAGTTTCTGTACTCTACGGCAACTCAGTGGGTCTCCAAAGGTATCAAACCAGCCATTGTGGCTATATGGAAAGACCACAAATTTTCTGCTGGAGTGACCAAACTCTGGCTCAACACCCAAATCTCAATTAACATGGTGGTACTATTCAAGGCATCACGAGTTAGGACTGAAGATGCCCTGGAATGGATGAAAATCCCCATGGAGTACAAGGTGATAGAGGCTGCAATCCGCAAAGATTTAAAACTGGTGGATGCAAAGGCCTGGATGGAGGCTGGCATTGACCTATTAAACGCGATGGAGTACAACAAGGCAGGCATTACAGCACAATATGCCCAAGCTGTTGGGAGCTCAGGCCTCAACCCAACAGATTTAGCTGATTATTCGAAACAATATCCAAATGCATCTATGGCCCTCAAATGGGCCCAACACTCCATTTCAGTGAACATGGCACTGGAATGGTATAACATTACTTTCTCCCCCAGAGGAGGATCTACCATGGATCACAGCTGGGTTCAAGGCCACTGATGCCTTACACTGGTTGTATACCCATATTACACCTGACACCACATCAGACCTGATGAAAGCGGGCTGGAAAAAGGAAAAAGTGGTGGAATGGGGACTCTTATGGAATTGGTCACTAGAAGAGGCCATCAACTGATCCACCAACAGATTCATGCTGATGGAGATTAAATACTGGTTCCAAGCGGGGGCCAGTATGGACCTAGTGCACGGGTGGGAAGAGCTGGGGGTGAATAAACTGATTCACGAAACTCTTAGAGGTCGCCCA